>NW_019014469.1:130052-156860 GCF_000150535.2 Carica papaya
CATCCCAAGCATGAAGGCCTCAAAGTGGAGGCAAAAGTACTGACCGAAGCAACTGAAAACCTATACAAGACATAGGTCACATATTTGTCACAAAAAGGTGAACATGAAATTGAAGAACCAAAGCTAACCAGAAAATAAAAACAAAATCATAACTCACAGTAGTAAGGAAAATGGTAAAGTGAGCAGAACCATAACTATATAATATTAAAAGAGACTAATGATCTACCCTCTCAGCCCATCTCCTCTTCTTTCTTCCATTTAACAGATAATCCTTGTTGTTTGTTCACCATTAGAAGTGCATACTACTGTGCCTATAATTTCCTTTGTTGTGATAAACAGTATAAGGGTAACCATACTTGGTCAGTGTTGTATGCAAAGCAATAAACTACATGAGAGATATGTTAGATGAGGAGAAAACAATGCAATACCGTCAACATCCACGTGGCGTTCTCAACCTCAAGGGGATTCGATTTGACATATCGATGGTTGAAAGTACTCCCATTGTGCATGTCAACTTTGTGATCATCCTTCAGATGGGCCACTAGATAAGGAATATCACCAATGACTGTGCATTCTGAACCGGCATAGGGGCAGTTATATGGTCTGTAAATACACTGAGATTCATGCTTGAGCTTGCTGTAATATGGATATATTCCAATGCACCCAAAACTCTGATATTTACATGGAAGCTCGAAAGATGCAGCCACTTTCTCCAAAGCAAGGCACCTGATGTTTCCAAGTTCATGCCTGCAAGTGGGGCACCTGTTGTGGACCCTAGGCTTGCATCCAGAACACAATGTATGCCCATTTGAACACTACAAAAAGAAAGGAACCTAATAAGAGAAGAACAAGGGATTTGCAGCAATTACATTCTCTTTAGATTAAAGAACAAGAACCATCCTAGTATAAATCAAGGCTGAACAGAAGAAGAGTAGTTCATATCAAATATAAAAATTAGTGTTCCACCCTGTTGCATCTCTGAATACTATACAGCAGTTTGATTGGATTAAATGACATGCACGAGTATGCAATGGCAATTTGTTTGGAAGGTGAATTATGTGCAGCAACTAGCAAAAACATGTCTTGCACTACTCGACTATTTTCTGTTTTTTTTTTCCCCTTTACAATAGATTGTTCAAAATGGAGCCACTGATATGCATATGTTATCTCCGCAAATTTTACATCTATCTTCATTTCTTCTGAACTGTGCAGAAGGCCATAGAATCAATCGATTTTGCTGTTTAACTACTTTATGTTTTCTAGGGAGACACGAAAACATGTTTGATTTTCCACAAGTAGCAAATGATACACAAACAGATTATAGATATACAAGAAAGCTTTCAGAAGGCACCAAATCATTATATCAAAAGAATAAATGCAAGATCCAAAACAACCTCCACTCCCATAAAGTTGGCTCAAACTTTTACAGAACTGAGCGAGACAATGTTTATAAATACATTATTCATCGATCTAACAGTCAACATGTCTAGCAAATTCCACCATAAATAATATCAGCAGCAAAAAGTCATTTGACCAGACCTGATGAATAGGAGGGTACATTGCATTTAGGCACACAGGGCACTCCAACAGCTCACGGACACTGCTAGACACAGTCACATTAGGTTTTAGAGGAGCTTGAGAATGATCATTCACATGTTCCCCTATGTTCAAAATATCTTCATTTTGAGGAGGGTCAATAACCTCAGGTTCCTCCCGCAGGTCGTCAAAAAATGGATTGCCAGATGCCATGCATACAAAGCCTGCCTACACAAGAGAAAGTAGGAAATTAGTGTTTAGATTGATGAATGCAGGTTATGTAGATTGATTGACTGGTTTGTACATGCTTAAAGGCACCACTACTCATATATATACATATGTAAAAGCGGATTTATGCTTTGCATTTTGGCCTGCTCGAGGGCAAATTTATCCGGTAATGCCTCCAGCCATATTCTAGCAACCATCACTAGAAGGCTTAATAACTTTCCATCAGATTAAAAGGTCCAATTCCATGACTAACAATAATCAACACGTGAAATAAGCATCTACATCCGTCATTTCAATTTCGACAATCAATTTAAGACGTACTTAAAACATTAAATTCAGTAAAAAATTCTCACCAACAAATCTCGTGTTCGACTCGATGTTCTAGTGTGCTCTATTAATGAAGGCACCAACCAATGACGAAAGAACCTAGAAAGAAAAATTAATCACAAAATCAAAATAAAACTTCATCAACCCTCAGAATTCAAAACGTCAAAACAAACAGAATATTATGAATCCAGCACAATCAAACACAAGTTATAATGAATGCACGTGTAGAATGACACAGCCCATGAAGAAACAGTAGTGTTCTTTTAGGAAAAGAAAAATTGCCCAGTAAGATTAAAAGACATGACCAAGCTTTACATATGGCTTCTTTTTCATGGGGAGGACATAAATCCAGAAACACACACAGAGCTTCTTTGTCTTCCCACATAGGGCATAAATACTTGACACATGTAAGACTATTAGTAGTTCAATTAAAATATAAAAATAGATGAGTCTCCTTCTGGTTTAGTCTAACTATGTACTTCCTTAGTGGCAGCCATCACAGTAGTTGCAAGGTTTCCTAGACAGCTTATCCAACCAGATCACCAGTTTGACTACAGCCCATAAAGACAATGAAATCAATCCCAGTTAACAACATCAGCAAAATACAGACTTGAAAAAATGCAGCCTATCCATCTTATGAAGGAAGAGGTAGTTTTCTTATAATACTCAGTAATCTCCATGGGGAAAGATGATTATTTTCACCAACTCAGCCAAAAGCCGTCACTCTGAAGAACTCAAGCCTTGAGTAAGTTCATACGATGATACAAAAGTTTAACGTATAATCTCGTTCTCGTACTTAAACCTCTCTACTAGTCATCATTAAAAAGATAGATCCAGAAAACCCCACATAAATTAAAAAAAAAAGTAATCAACAGATTGCAGTTAAATATCATAACAGAGATAAGAGAGTGATGACAAGGAAATCGAGAATGATCATTGCGGCCATGGGAATACGTACTCGAGCAAGTTTAGGTTAAACACGAAACGCCAACATTTACCCAATAAGAAACGCAGAATTTGAAATTTCCGTGAATCGAAAGACAATCTACAATAGCCTTTTATGCATGGCATTATCAACAAATGAAAACTCGAAAACACAGCGAGATAAAACTTTCAGACCCAAAAATGAGCGGTAAATCCACACCCCACGGAAGCAAACCCGATACAGATCTAGAATATCCCAAAAAGGGATTTCATCCAAAAAAGAAGAAAACAAAAAAAAGGAAACTTTTTGCAGACAAAAAAAAAAAACCCAAATTTGAAATGAGAGACCCAAAAACAAAAGCGCCCACAGAAAACACTCGAATAACCACAACAGAGAAATAAAAGAGCACCTTGATACAAAGACTGAAACTGAAATCGAAATCCTATCATCGACCAAAACCAAAAAACCCTATTAGAGAGAGGTTTGGCGTATGGACCTCGTATTAATGTGTGCAAGCAGTAAATAACAAGAGACAGAAAGTGCGCGTTAATGGAGAGAGAGAGAGAGAGAGAGAATGAATGAGATTTCAAATTAAAGCCGTTAAGGATGGAGCAGAGAGGTGAGGGAGGAGCGTAGTTTGAGTTGGGACTTGATCACTGGGGAGTTGGGAAGTTGAGGAGAGAGAAATTTCTCGAGAAAATACAAAAAGAAAAAAAGATTTCAACTTGACGTGGGACCCACTCCTCCCGGTCTTTTTTTATATTTCTCTCTTTAAGTGTTTAAATTTGATGGCGGTGCTTATTAAAATATAAGACCGGTTTAATTCTGAACCGGATGATTAATCGGTTCGATTTAATCTTAATATAAATAAATATATAATAAAGTTTCGTAATAATGTTACCATATTTAATTCATATTATTAAAAAAATATATTAATTATACGTACAATTACGTCATTAAGAATATGCTAAAAATAGTATGACGAGTGGTAGTGTTAATAATGAGTGAGGGGATTGTGGACTAAATATTTTGATCTATTATAATTTAATTGTAATGTTGTTACATTTCAATTTTATTTTATAAAATAAACCAAACATATATAAATAAACAACAAAATTATAAAGCCAAATCGTACGTCTCATTTTATTCTTTACTTAAATTAAATAATTAAAAAAATATTTAAAATATATAAATATTAAACAATTTAAAATTTATAATTAATTAATTTTTATACGGCTGAAAATGAATAATATGAAAGAAATATTTTATTATTTTTAGTTTCTAATTTACCTTTAAAAATTTAAAACAATAAGATTTATGAATTGACAAAACAGAATTATGGTAGAAAATAAAATAAAAATAAGTAGAAAAATGTGTTCATAAATTTTTTGATCATACCCAATAAATTTTTATACAAATTTAATATTAATAAATCGATAAATTTAAAAATTCATTTCGAGCAATTGAGTTTTTTTTTTGAACAGTTCATTTTTAAGAAAAAAAAAAAGATTCGTGCGAAAATTAATAATGTCAGAAATAACAAAAGATTTTTCGACACGTGATGAATATTGAAATGTTATTTTTATATACATTAATAGACCAGTAAACATGTATTTAAGGATTCGGTTTTAAATAATATAGTTAAATATTAATTTTTGATCATACCTAATTGCCAACGAGAATTTGCTTCTCTCGGACGAATTTGATATTAATAAATCAACAGATTTAGAAATTCATTTCGAACAATTAAATTTTTTCGGATGGTCTCTTTAAAAGAACGAAAGACTTTTCGGCACGTGATGGATCTTGAAGTACTATTTTTATATCGGCCCCAACAAACATGTACGTAAAGTTTCAATCTTAAATGATATAATCATACATATTTTTTAGTAATTTTATTATTTAAAAAAAAAATTACAAATAATTGAAATTAAAATTAGTTTTATCTTATTATTAAAAATACATAATTAAACTTTGGTTTCTCCTCACTTAAATTGATTTCCAATTCAATTTTATACGTGTAGATATACTCATAAAATAAAATAGTAAATAATATATTCAATAGTAAAAATATAAATAATAGTGGTATCATAATACCTTAAATTTCTTGCCAACCAATTTTCACTCACACTCTATATATATATATATATGTGTGTGTGCGTGCGTGTGTGTATATATATATGTATGTAAGTATACAGAAAATATTGATTTTATTTTCGAGCAATTTATTTCTAGAACTCTTCGATGCGGTGATCAGAGGAAACGATCGAGGCTCGAGGATGTTTTTGTTTTGCCTGCGAAGAGAGGAAGTCTGATATCTGAAAGGAGAAAACTATCACGGGACGGAAAGAAGAATTGAGGGCAGCGAAGGGGAAAATGTTATTAATTTGAGAGTCGCGAGAAAAAAACGAGAGACAGAGTGAGAGAGAAGTGGAGCTTTGCTGAAATTTGGGCGGAAGGGGAAATTAGGGAATATAAGCAAGCTTTTAAAAGGCGTTTTCGGTCGAAATTCAGAAGAGGTAAGAAAGGTTTCTGCTAGGGATTGCTGCTGGGTTCGTGAAGGGAAAAGCTCAGTATCCACTTGCTTTCAAGGCTTTAGTTGTGTCCCTTCAGGTATCTATGTATTAATCTTACGATTGGAATTTTAGAAAAATGTAATTGGTTCCCTGATGATTATATGTTGTCAAGTCTCAGAAATAGGGAACAGCACCGAATGAGTTTCAAACGTGTCCGATGCTTGATATTTCAATTGCTTTGCTGCTTATAGTTATGGTTCTTTCGTTTATTTACTTGTTGTAATCCAATTGGATGAGTCGATGAAATAAGGATTAAGGTTATGGAGCGAGTTTTAGAAGGGCACCTGATAGAAATATAGGACTGACTTCTAAAACAAATTGGCGAGCTGGGAGTCAAGAAAGACGGAGGGTAGTTTTATTAATCAAAACACTGATTGGGAGTCAAGAAAGAGGTTATTTGTAAGATGAACTTTTGCTCTAGGCTTGTGGGGTTCACTGGATATGATGTGCTATGTTGATCTTTTATGATTGGCTTTCTGCTTGGTGTTAATTCTCGGACTGAGTTTTTTGTACCCAGTGGCGAGTAGGGTCTCTAGTAGACTTGAGTATTGGAATGGTGGGTTGATCTCTCCTAGTGGTACGGTCGTCTTTATCTCTTGCTGTTTAGCATTTCTAAGCGGTTGCTTGTCGAGGTAGAAAGTATAATAGGGAATTTCTTATGGTCTGAGAGGGAGAGTTTTCAAGAGACAAATGTTTTTAGGCTTTGAGAATTTCTTATCTAAACAACCTGCCTTTATTGGTTAAATGAATCTAGTTTTTTCCATTGGAATATTTTTCTTTGTTGCATAAGGTGGTAAAGAGTAAGTACGAATTCTGAGATGACAAGATAACTGTGAGCCGTTGGATCCCAAAGGACCCATTTCAACTTTTTTATGTTTTTTAAAAAAAATCTCAAGTCAGGCAGGGTGGGGTCAGGCTAATTTTCTTTGTGTGCTAGATTGAGTTTTGGTTTTTTTGGATAAAAGAAGAAGATTGGATTGAGTTTAGTCTTGACTTCAGTCTTTGTATCAAGGTACTCTTTTATTTCTCTGTTGTTGTTATTTGAGTGTTTTTTGTGGCACTTTTGTTTTTGGGTCTCTCATTTCAAATTTGGATTTTTTATTTGTCTTCAAAAAGTTTCCTTTTTTGGACAAAATTCCTTTTGGGATATTCTAGGTCTGTATCGAGTTTGCTTCTGTGGGGTGTGGATTTATCGCTTATTTTTGGCATTGAAAGTTTATCTCGTTGTGTTTTCGAGTTTTAATTTGTTGATAATATCATGCATAAAAGCCTGTAGATTATCTTTCAATTCACGAAAACTTCAAATTTACCATTTCTTATTGGGTAAATGTAAACGTTTCATGTTTAACCTAAATTTGCTCAGGTATGTACTCCCATGGCCACAATGATCATTTTCGATTTTCTTGTCATCGCTCTCTATCTCTGTTACGATATTTAACTGCAATCTGTTGATTGCTTTGTTAATTTATGTGCTTTTTTTGAATATATATTTTTTTTACGATGACTAGTGGAGAGGTTTAAGTACGAAAACGAGGTTATGATTTTAAATTTTTGCATTATGGTATGAACTTACTTTAGCTTGAGTTCTTCAGAGTGACGGCTCATTGCTGACTTGGTGAAAATGATTTTTTTTCCCCACGAAGACTAATGAGATTATTATAAGAAAACTAATTTTTCCTACATAAGATGGATACGCTGCAATATTTTCAAGTCTGTATTTTGCTGATTGTTGTTAACTGGGATGGATTTTATTGTCTTTATGGGCTGTAGTCAAACTGGTGATCTGGTTGAATAAGCTGTCTAGAAAACCTTGCAACAACTGTGATGGCTGCCAATAAGGAAGTACATATTTAGACTAAACCAGAGGGAGTCTCATCCATTATTATAGTTTAATAATCTTACAAAGAGACTCTGTGTGTTTCTGCATTTATGCCCTACAGCTTGAAAAAGAAGCATATGTAAAAGCTTGGTCATGTCTTTTATCTTTACTGGGCAATTTTTTTTTCTTCCTAAAACAACATTACTGTTTCTTCATGGGCTGAGTTATTCTGCACATGCATTCATTATAACTAGTATTTGATTCATAATATTCTGTTTGTTTGATGTTTTGAATTTTGAGAGTTGAATAAGCTTTATTTTGGTTCTGTGATTAATTTATTTTAATTATATATCAAATTACATCATTAAACATATATAAAAAAATAGTTATTTTGAAATTAATTTAATATTTAAATATGTATTAATAAT
The DNA here is from genome assembly GCF_000150535.2 of Carica papaya. The sequence goes on from NW_019014469.1 coordinate 137,892, forward strand.
TTTTAAATTAAATTAATGTATGCATATAATTAATTATATTTAAAAATTAATTTTTTGGATCACTTCAATTTGAGTTTGGTTAGATAAAAAATTTCCGATTTCAACCGACCCATGACATTGGTTTGGACTTCCATCTGAAAAATTCTTCATATTAGAATTGGTATTTCCAGAAAAAGAAAAAAAAAAAGAAAGCCGAACCCAAACAGCGCTACAGCAGCCATTATCTCTTCCATCTACACAATTGCGTCGCTTGCCCCCTCCAACAGTTTCTTCTTCTTTCCTCAAATTGGTGCCCTCATCTGTGATCAACACTGAAATTCTAGAAAATCCCCATTCTCTTGCACCCAAGCGACTATCGGCATAGAAGAGAGAATCCTTAATCTCACCCTTTTTTGATTTCTGGAATCTCCTTAGTCGTTCAGTGTGAATCTTCCCCTCATTTCACATGTTTTGAAGTGCACGGGAGATTGGGGTTGTTACTTCTTCAGATCCAGATAGAAAGGGAACTTTAAGGGAAAATACTCAGTTGTCTTGTGTTAATTAGTTGCCAACTCGCATTTCTATGTATGTCCTCCTATTTTGCGAGCATAAGTCTTCTTAGTTCTTTCATTTCATTTTTTATTCTGTTCCTTTGTTGATCCATACATGTTTTTCGCTAATTTTTATATGCTTTGATATAATGTCCATAAACCATTGCATATTTTTGCCTCCTTAGTTGGTTTTGAGTGATAGAATGGTTGGTATTGAGGTTCCAGATCAGACTGATAACCAGTTTCTTCCCATTTTATCCCTTTATACATGCTATTTTGAATCTTGACGTATCTGGTTTTTGAGTTTTGAGAATTCTGGTCTGAATGTTCATTTAATCTCCTCTGCTTTGCATTTTCCTTTCATGTTTATTTTCTGTTCTTCCTTTTGTCTATATTACTCACTAGCTTTAAGTATTGTGACCTGCTTTATATCTATGTATATTGATAGTTGCTATGTTTGGATTTTCCTTTATCTGTTCCTTTTCTGCATATTACTTTCTGGTTCGCATGCATTTATCCGTTTCTGCTTTGATTTCAATGACTTGGTTTGATGGTTTTCTCATGAGTTGAGAGTGAAGTATGTAGAATTAGGATAATATAGGAATAAATCCCCGAATGGTTATCACTAAGGCGGCTAAAGAAACTGGGATGTAACTTGGAGAGTGGAATTTAAATACTTGGTATTTCGAATATTTCTGAATCAATTGAGAAGAAGTTGAGCGCTATTTTGAGGCCATGGGAATTGATCAGGACATATTTTTTTTTCCATAAATTGGAATAGGGATGAAAACATATATGTATAGGAATAAACCCACGAATGGGTTTGTTCCTACACTGGAATAATATTGGAATAAACCCACGAATGGTTATCACTAAGGCGGCAAAAGAAATTGAGATGTAACTTAGAGAGTGGAATTTAAATACTTGGGATTTTGAATATTTCTGAATCAATTGAGAAGAGGTTGAGCTCTTTTTTGAGGCCATAGAATTGATTGTGACATATTTTTTTGGATAAATTGGAATGGGGATGCAAACAGATATGCTATTTTGGCCAAGCCTAATTTCATTTCATTTAAAATTCAAGCGAGCTTTAAATCCAGATTTTTTTTTGAAATAAGAAGGTGTATATGTGTATTAATATTGGTACAAGGGGGTACCGCCCATTTACAAATTATTTAAATCCAGAAAACTTAAAAGCCTTAAAGGAAAAAACAAGCCCCAAAATAGCCCAGTCTAAGCCTCTCCCTTTTCTTTTTCCTTCGGCCCTAGCCCATACGAGCCCCTTCAAATTAGCTTCCTTAAAACATCACCATTTTGAGGAAACATTTTTTTAACTCTGCCTTCCTCTTCTATTGTTTGACCAGAGGGAAGAGAGGAAGGTTAGATCAAGTTCTGAAAATGAAAGGAAAACAGAGGATAATTCGTTAACCTCATTTAAATTGAGGCAAAAACAGTTGGAAGTATTTTCTTCTCTTCTCAGGTAAACTTTGTTGATTTCAGGTAAGTGAAAAATTTGGTTTATTTTTTTATTGTTGCAGTTCACTATGTTCTTTTCCTGTTGGTTGCTGAGGAAGCAGAAGAAGCAAAGGAATTACACTAATCTATTGATATATCAACAGTTACAATGGAGAATTAATATTTGTGAGTTGGTTTACAGGTGAAATTTGGGAATAATCATGCCAGATACACAAGCCCTTGTCAATGACTTTCTTAACAAGCTTAGGAAAAGGTTAGAGAGTTTTTCAATATGCCTATGAGGTTTGTGAAAGAAAAAAAGAAAGAATATTTGGGGGAAAATTGAATTTAATCATGAAAGCTAATACTTGTATTATCCTTTTCATTTTTTTGGTGGCAGAAAGATTGAGGGATCACATGCAACAGCAAGGCAGACTGCTGAGCTTCTACGATCTGTGATTTCACAGCAGAGAGTGCCTTACACAAATCAAGCTGGAGCCCTGATTGATGCTGTGAGGGCTGTTGGCGAGCAGCTGATTGCTGCAAATCCTGTTGGTATGTATTTTGATTGGTATCTTTTCTTTTAGATACATATTGGCCTATAGATTTGTGGGATGTGTCGGAGTGTGGAAAACATCAAAAGAGAGATGCAAATATTGTTGTTTCATCGAACATTCCTTGTGATTGTATGAACTCTTCAATCAGATGAAAAAGAATAAAATGCAGGATATGTTTCTGTGCTTGTGCTTAACTTGTTATAAATACTTTACTTTCAAATAAATATAGACTGATAAAACCAGTTCGTTCAAGATTTGTGACTCTTTTGTTGAGAATAGTGGTGGGAAAAAAGTATGGCAAGTGTTAGTGTCAAGAAATGTTAATAATTGGAAAATTAGAGAGTGAATATCACTATGATCCCCTCTATTAATCCACCTCTATTTCAGTTAAATTAGCTGAATGGTCCCCTTGTCTTAAACCTTCTGAAGCCTTAAAGAAATTCTGTTTCTTGCCATTCTTTTACTTTTTCTTTTTAGGGTTGTCAATAATAAATACCGTCCCTTACTTACATTTTTGAAGGGCCTCCATTAACCAAAACAGCAAAGGAGGTAGTGGAAATACAAGTATACATCCGGCTTCTCCACTTTAGCCCAAAATCCATTCTCATTACCATGTAATCAACAAATTTCCAGTTCACGTTGTTATATGCTTTTTCCATATCAAGTTTGCATACAAACCCATCCTTTTTATCAACCAATAAGTCGTCTACAGTTTCGTTTGCAGCGATCATAGCATCGAGGATTTGTCCCCCACCAACAAAAGCATGTTGATATTCTCCAATGACCTCACCAAACACCTTAAATAATCTTCTAGTCAACACCTTAGCAATGAGTTTGTAGATATATCCCACCAAACTAATTGATCTGTATTCTTTAAAATCATTAGTTCGCCTTGTTTTAGGAATTAGTGTAAGGAAAGTTGTGTTCAATGATTTCACAAATTTCCCCAAGGAATGAAGATCCTTAAATATTCCCATAATATCTTCTTGTAAACTTCTACTTTGGATTTACCTCTGCTTGGTCAAGAATATTAAACTTCCACTTTTCATTAGCAAAAGCTGAGGTAGAAACTTGACCAAGCAGACAGTATGCATTCTAAGTTTAATATTCCTTAGCTCCAACATGCTCACTTATGTGAAAACTTTCTATTTAAACCTTAGATGCTAGATACATGATTATCACACATCTTGAACGACTATTTGCCACTATCATGAAGTAATGTCTTTTGACAATTTGGTTTTCTTTTATCTCTTACTTACTTCCCTTGTGTTTGGATATCTAATTTATACTTTTCTTTGACGGTTTTTGGGTGCTTATCTACTTTTTTCTGATAAGACTATATGCACCTGATTGCAGAGCTTTCTGTGGGTAATATTGTGAGGCGCGTTCTGAACATTATAAGAGAGGAGGATCTTTCTTTGACAACAGCTGCCATGGCAGGGCTGAACTTGTCTGCAGCAAGTGATGAAGAAGATGATAATGAGCGACGCGACCACCCAATACTGTCAGCTGCAGCTCTTGCAGCTGCTTCTAGGAGCACTTTGCGTCCCCCTTCTTTACAAACACTGCTTGAGGATGCACCTGGATCCGCAGCTGTTCCTCATACTTCGTCATCTGGTGGTGATTCTGAAGGAAAAAGCAAATGTAAGCCTCTCTCTCTCTTCACTCCCCATGTCCCCAATCTTTACCCATGCATAGTGATTCCCTTTTAAGGATTAGTTTTTTTTTAAAAAAAAATTAAATAAAAGGAAGTATTATTAGTAAGAGAAATAGAATACATAAGGGGAGGATAAAGAAGATAAGGAAATAAAACTGGACAAACTTCAATACAAGATTGTTGCCATTCCTTTGCAAAATAGCTAAAGAAACACCATGGAGGAGAAGCCTTAGTGCAATCTAGTGTCAAATAAATCAATTTACTGAAGAACTTTAGATAACTTATCATGCTTGAAATTTCCACCCTTGGACAAGCTTTGATAATCGTCTCTCAGGATACCACTTAAGGGTAAAAAGGAAAATTCACAAAAAAGGCGAAATAGCCTTTTTGTTTACAAAATTATCCTGCAGCCGCCACTGTAGCATGAAATGGCCGCGCGATTCAGGCCACAGAGACCATTTGATTTTATTGCGTTAAAGTGTGTAAGAGGCTCAATCCTTTTATTCTTTTTATTGTGTTTGATTTTTTTATTCTTTTGATTTTTTCTTTTTCGTCTTACCAATAATGGTGTCCAAAGTCTCTTGTCCTTGATTTTTTTATTCTTTGTTTGTATTGCTGAGGATGTTCGTGGCAATGCTAAGAGGTGGTGATGGTTTTGGTTTTATTTTCTTTTAGCTGCTGACAGAAGTTCGAGAAGTCGGAAGCTAAAGCATGACGTCATTGAAGCAGTTAATGAACTTATTCAGGAGATTGCTACTTGCCATGAGCAGATTGCCGAACAAGCAATAGAACATATACATCAGAAGTATGTCCTCTACTGTCCGAATTTGCTATCAAATTTTTTATTCTAGTTCCTCCATCCTGCAATTTCTGCTTTGTGCTTTATCACCTGCCTGGAACTACACTGGTTACTTGCCCATGCCTTTTGAAGTATCTATTAGACGTGTAGTTGTCGAGTGTGTGATTAAATTTTCGCTCACAGGCATTTTTTTGGTTCTGCAGCATCTATGAGGCGCACTTAGTTCTCTTTTACTTTTGAGAGGTGTGTTTCATGTAACTGAACAGGGTAGATATTCCGGACCAGAATTGGCTCATTTACAAGATTCTGGACTTTTTTGGCTGAGTATTTTTTGGGGGAATTGGGGGTGGGGGGGTTGTTATGGGAAGGAAATATGATGTTAGGTTGTTGTCCCTTTTATCCATAGGAAGAGGAAAAAGAAAGGATTTAGAGAAAAGAAATAGGATTAGGTCAAAAGTAAGAGAGAAACAGAACAAACTAGGAGGAAAAAGGATTGAATATAATAGAAGGTCGATAGGAAAACTGTCAAGTAAATTAGGTACCACTTAGTACATGAAAGGGTCTTGTATTTTTCATTTCTGAAATACATGTGTTTACTTATTTGTTTCTTCATGAAACTATTATGAGCTGCATAATAGAAGGTTCTTTTGGGTGCATGAAAATGTTTTCTGGTTTTCATTATATACGTATATATTTGTTTATTAATGATGGTGTATGCTAATGTGTAAATGATTATGTATTTGGGACCATGACAAAACTTGTTGGTGCCAGAAAGTTGAACAATTGTACGCTGCTGGCTTCCTCCAACTACTGGAAATTCCGGGATAGATATTGTCTGATATTTTTTAGATTTTGTGGAATATCTTCGTCCTAAGGGAAAATGATACTTTTGGTGGTTGTGGGTCATTTTTCTAAAAATATGCAACTTCCTACCACTAGATGGGCCACATGAGTCAATAGTGACAGGAATGTCGCCTTCATCTGTACCTTCTGGAAAGAACTCTTCTATCTTTTCAAAAGTTCATGTTGCTGGTGTACTCCCCTTTTCATCCTTCACTTTGTTGATGTTGGGGGGTGGATCTCGTTTTCTATTTTGCAAGGATTCTTGGTTTTGGGATTCTTCCTTCGCTATTTTATTCCCACGCTTTTGTTGATAATCTTCATTTTGTTATATAATTTCATATCTTATTTTATGATATGCAAGATTCTCAATTTTTTTGAAACATTCATTTTTATTGCGACCTAAATGATAAAGAGACCTCGGCTTTATTGGCATTAGTTACAATGCTTTGAGCTTTTCCTCTTGCCTTGAGCTAATAAATCCCAATGGAACTTAGACTCTTCTTGTTTCTTTACTTGCAAGTAATTTCTTAGTTTCTAGAGCCACGGGCCCTTATCATCATGAGAAAACTTGGGTCTAAAGTTTATTATGAACATAGGTCTTGACTATAGATGATTGTTTTCCAATTAAGACTAAGCCTCTTGCTTTTGGTTAGCAATGCCTTTGTAGGTTCTCAAGTTCCTGAGGTGTTACCATTTCCACCAACTCTGTTTGAGTTGATGGTCTTTTAGATGTAATACTATTATATCCTCCAATGGAGTTCTTGATTGATTCTTCTTGTGTTGGAAGAGTTGTCTAGAAGACACTTCATGACTAATTGAAGAAGGGCTTTCTTTTTACCAAACTTTTGTGATAATTATCTTCAGGCATCCCTTCTAGAGTCTAGTTCTTCTAAGGAAGGAGTGATGCAGGTCATCTAGCATTACTTTTCTATTATATTACTGTGAGAAAATATGAGAAGAAAAGAAAGATCTCTATTTTTGAATTGATAATACATGGTATTTATTAATAGGTTACATGAGAAAAAAATAAGAAACTAATTCATTTTTAAATAGGACACTAACTCAACAGGAAACTTACTCATTCCTAAATAGGACACTAACTCATTAAGAAACCTAACCTCTTAATCCCTCAATTTACAAGATTTCCAATTAATTCTCCTAATCTCTTGCCAGCATATCTATATCTTGACATTCCCCCTCGAGCTAAGGGATGGATGTCTTCTATTCCCAGCTTGAATACAAGATCATGAAAATTTGAACTGTTAAGCCCCTTTGTAAGAACATCAGCTACTTGACGTTCTAATTGAACATAAGACATACACACTAACTCTTCCTCCAATTTTTTTTTAATGAAATGTCTACCAATTTCGATATGTTTTGTCCTATCATGTTGTATAGGATTATAAGAAATATTAATAGCTAACTTGTTGTCACAATAGAGCTTCATAGGTCTTTCCTATTTGACTCTTAAATCATCTAGAATAATCTTCAACTAGAGTAGCTCACATAATCCATGAGCAATAGTTCTGAACTCTAATTCTGCAGATGATCTTGCGACGACATTCTGTTTCTTACTCATCCACGTTACCAGATTACCTCCAAGAAAAGTACAATACCGTGTAGTTAATCTTCTATCCACTAGAGAACCTGCATAGTCAACATCGGTGTAAGCTTCTAGAGCAAGAGTGTTGTTCTTCTTGAACGAAATTCCTTTTCTTGGATTGCCTTTCAAGTAATGCAGTACCCTGTAAGCAACTTGAAGATAAGGTTCTCTTGGATCGTGCATGAATTGACTAATCACGCTCACTGAGTATGCTATGTCAGGCCGAGTGTGGGCAAGGTATATGAGGTTTTCGACCAACCTTTGGTACATTATTTTATCAATAGTTGGTTCTTTTTTAGCTTCTCCCAACTTATGGTTTGAATCCATGGGTGTAGAGACTGGTTTACACCCAATTTTTCATGTTTCTGTTAATAGATCAATCATGTACTTTTGCTGAGATATGAAGATGCCCTGTGCACTTCAATACCGAGCAAATACTTCAGTTTTCCCAGTTTCTTTATTTCAAATTCTTTTGCTAGTCTCAGCTTCAGTTCTTGCTTTTCTCTTTCATCATTTCCAGTCACTAGGATGTCGTCCACATAGACTAGAAGTGCAGTTACTCCCCCTACAGTCGAATGTTTAATGAAGAGAGTGTGGTTACCTTGGCTTTGTTTATATCCCGACTCCTTCATAACTTTTGCAAATCTCTCAAATCATGCTCTAGGAGTTTGTTTTAACTCATAAAGAATCTTTTTCAACTTTTATACCTTGTTACCTGTGTCCCCCTCAAATTCCGGTGGGATATTCATATATATCTTTTCATCTAAATCGCCATGGAGAAATGCATTCGTAACATCATATTGTAGGAGTTGCCACTTGAAGTGGGCAGTCAATGACAATAGAATCCTCAATGTATTCATTTTTGCAACTGGAGCAAAAGTCTCCTGATAATCTATCTTATAAGTTTGAGTATGCCCTTTGACCACCAGTCTTGCTTTATATCTCTCAAGGGATCCATCAGCCTTGTATTTCAGTGTGAAAATTCATTTACAGTCAATAATGTTTTTCTCTTTTGGTTTATTAACAATCTTCCATGTTTTATTCTTTTCTAATGCAATCGTCTCTTTTCTCATAAGATCCCTCCATTCTCTTTTCGACAATGCCTCAGAAACAGTGTTAGGGTTAGTAATGGTGTTTAAACTTACAATGAATTTTTTGTGGGATGGTAATAAGTGTTTAAGAGAGACATAGTGAGATAGTAAGCGGCTGTTTGATGCATTCTCCGGTACCTTTTCTCACAGCAATGGGAAGGTCTAGATCGTCTTTTGGATTATCAGGTATTTCAACAGATTGTGTGTGTAAAGGTGGGTCAGATCTTATCGTGATCTCATTTCCAGAGTCTGGGTTAGATTCTTAGACTTCTATCAGTTTTGGAACGACCTTTCTCCTTAAATACCTGAGTGAATCTTGGTAACTTTTGACTTACACTGGTAGGGACAAGAGGTGACACGAGTTCAGCAGCAGAATTGGGTGACTCAGATGTTATTAGGTAAGAGTTTTTGGATTCAACAGCATGGACTGGAATCTGAGGAAGGTCAAGGATTTTAATTGTTTCAAATGACTTACAAGTACTATCTTCCATAATTGAAATCTCCCCCTGAAGAGAGGATTTGAAGAAAAAATGTTTATTTTTTGGGAAGGTGACATCTGCAGAGATGTAAAATTTTTTGGATGAAGAGTTGTAACACTTGTATATCTTTTGAATGGTTGAGTAACAAAAAAAAACACATTTTATGGCTCGAGGATCTAGCTTGCCTCTTTGTTGGTTTTGGATATGAACTAAGGCAGTGCACCCAAATACTCTGGGTGTTAGGCCATTTGAGATTCTGAAGTGAGGGTAAAAACTATTAAGGATCTTTATGGGGCTTTTGTTGTGTAACACACGTGAGGGAAGTCTATTTATCAGGGGTGTAGCAGTAAGAACAACCTTTCCCCAATAGGACTTAGGAACATTCCCTTGAAAGAATAAGCCTCGGATGGTGTTAAGTGCGTGCTCATTTTTCTTTTCAGCTACCCCATTTTGCTGAGGTGTGTTAACACGTTATTGAAAATAGGGTGACAAAATCTGGTTGAAGTAGTCTCTAGCATTGTCTGCTTTAAAGCTTTTTATTTTAACCCCAAATTTGTTTTGAACCGTTGAGTGGAAGTTGGGTATAACAATGTTAACATCAGATTTTTGTTTAAGAAGAAAGAGACAAGTAATTCGAGTGCAATCATCAATTAAGGATATAAACCAACGAGCGACAGAAACATTTGGTATTGTAGAAGGACCCTATATGTTACTATGAATTAAATAAAAATGATGAGAGATTTTTTTATTGTTGATAGGAAAAGATACACGGGCATGTTTTGCTAATTCACAAGTTCACAATGAAATTCAGACATATTTAATCCATAGAACAAATGAGGAAACATGACTTTTAAAACCCTAAAGATGGATAACCAAGGCGTAGGTGATACAACTAAATGACATCTTTATTTGTGGACTTGAAGAAAACTAAAGACAAATTGCTTCTACCATTTTTTGATGATTCAAGGTAGTAAAGACCGTTTCTTTTTTTAGCAAGTCCAATCCTCCTTCCTGAGTGCTAATCCTGAAAAACACAATAAGAAGGGAAAAAAGTGACATAACATTAAAGATCATGGGTTAGTTTTTAAATGGAAACCAGGTTGGTTGATAGTTTCGATGCATGGAGGACATTTTTAAGGATAAGGATAGGTGTGATATGTATATCTCTAAACCCTGCAATAGTAGCTAAAGAGCCATTAACCACTAAAATTTTTTTGTTGCTTGGGTATGGAGTACAAGTGTGAAAAAGTTGAGGTATGAAGGTCATATAATTTGTGGCACCAAAATCTATTATCCAAAAATTAACATATAATGTTTTCGAGGTGTTCATGCAAAAATAGAATGAAGGTTTACTTATAAGAACCAAAGAACAAGTTCTAGAAGGCTTCACAAGAGACCCCAGCAGGTTTCTCAGTTTCTCAATTTTTTCATTGTTGAATTCCCCTGTTGCTGAATTTTCCTTAGTTTTGGGTTGCTCTTACCATATGTGCTTGATGTCTTTGTTGCCCCCCACGATTCCCCCATTCTCGGCTTGGTGACTTACCATTAAGTTTCCGACACTTCTCTTTTGTGTGCCTCAGTTTCTTGCAATAGGTGCACCAAAGATTGTCCTTGTTCTCCTTCCACTGGTTTTCTTTACCAGAGTGTTGAGTTAGATTATCATTTCATTTCTCCTGATGATCTGTTTTTGTTATTAGGGCTGACTCGTTCACGGTTTGTTGTGTTTGAAGCATAATACTCCTTTGGCTTTCTTCTGCTCGAATAAATGATATTGTCTCTTCTAGAGGAGGGGTGTCCTCCTTGCCAATGATTTTGATCCTAACCTGATCGAATTTAGAATTCAATCCAGCCAAAAAATCATAAATTTGGTATTTTTCAATGAAGTTCTTCAAGATGACAACATTCTTGGGGTGTTTCATCTTAAAAACTTGGTAATGATCAAGTTCTTGCCACAGGTTTTACAGCAGGTTTGCATATTTTGTGATAGATTTGTCTGCTTGCTTAGTGGCCATAGTTCTTACTTTGATCTCGTACACTTAAGCAGCATCATGGACTTTCGAATATGTGCGACGAATGAAATCCCAAATTTCCTTTGCTGTAGCAAAAAACATACACGTATCACTGATTATGGGATTCATATAATCCCATAGCCAAGACATTATCATGGAATCCTCCTCATCCCAGGCTTCAAATGGTGGGTCATCTTGTACTGGTCCCGTTCTAAGAACGTGATTAAGTCTCCCTTTGCTCTTGAGGTACGTGCGGAAAAATTGAGATCATTTGAGGTAGTTCTTCCCATTGAGCCTATATGAGGCCTAAATATTCTGCAATTCTCCAATTTTCTTAATAGAGTTGGACTCTTCGGGTGGATTTGAATTGCTGGAGGCAGTGGTGTAGGTGGTTTGGGAGGTTGACATGATGAAGGAAGGAAATCAACAGCAATTAAGACTGCTCAACTGGGAATTAAAGAAGAAGGAGAAATAAAAAACAAGATTAGCAATGACTGAAACGAAGATCGTTCAGCAATTAAGCTGAAGAGAATAGAGGCAGAATTCCTAGAAAAGAGTTTAGAGCTCTGATACCATATGAAGAAATATGAGAAGAAAAAAAAGATCTCTATTTCTGAATTGATAATACATGGTATTATATAGGAAGTTACAAGAGAAAAAAATAGGAAACTAACTCATTTCTAAATAGAACACTAACTCAACAGGAAACTTACTCATTCCTAAATAGGAGACTAATTCATTAGGAAACCTAACCTCTTAATCCCTAAATTTACAGGATTTCTAATTAATTCATCTAATCTCTTGCCAGCATTTCTATATCTTGACAATTACTTGTAGGTTGGATATTAAATTTGAATGGGTTTATTTTTTCTTATTTGGTTACAATTCCTATTTATGTTTTACTATTTAACTAAGGTGGTGAAATTCTCTCGTAAATGATAAAAATTGACATCATAAGAAATTATGTGAAACTGTTAGTACATGGGAAGTTTCATCTATTTATCCTCTTCTATTGTTTCAAGTATGCGTAGACGACCCTTCACGAGTAATTAAAGAGGAGCTTTCTTTTTATGGATCTAAACTTGTTTGTCGATTATCTTCATGCATCCCTTCTAGAGTCTAGTTCTTTTGAGGAAGGAATAATGCAGGTCATCTAGCATAATTTTTCAATAATATTATTTATAGGGTGGCTGGTATATATTAATGGGTTTATTTTGTCTTCTTTGGTTATGATTCCCATTTATTTTTTATTATTCTAGAGATAATAGGATCTTGTGAAACTTTATGGCTATGTTTGGAATAAGTTCAGATTTTTATGGAATTCATTTGCAAATTCATGCTTAGTTCAATTAAGATGATGAAAATTCTCTCATAAACAATAAATATTGACCACTTGTAAGGAATTATATGGAACTGTTAATGCATGCCAAGTTTCATCTATTTATCATCATCTTTCATTGTTTAAAGTGTGTACAGAAGTCCCTAGAAAGTTATATCTGGCCTTTATGCTTCATGTTTTCTTGCTTTTGGAACTTTGAGGATGGGTGATGCCCTCGTTTTCTTATTTTCGGAGGATTCGTGGGTTGATAATATCACACTTACCTCTTGATTTCATCACCTCTATAACTTTTCCCGGAATCATAATTCTCCTATTTCCTCTTTTCTAAATCACTCTACGATTTGCATTATTGGAATATGTCCTTCTTTTGGCACTTCAATGATCGAGAAGCTAATAATGTGATTATTCTAATTCAGCTTCTTAATTCTGTTGTGTTTTCTAACAATCCAAATTGTATGTTATGTTTAGTTCAATTCTAATTCATGGAATGAGAATGAGAATACAATAACAGCCTAAGTCTAAGTCAGTTCCACATCCAATGTAAAAAAGATGTTCTGTGATTTCTTTCTTGGTATATGCAGAAACAAAATCTAAGATTATACAATTGAAAAATAGGAGGAATCTTGATTTAATTATGCATCAAATGTGTAAATTAATTAATTAATTAATTCCATTTCTGATTCTTTCTTTGAATGTTGATTTAATTCTAATTCTTGGCATGTGACTTCTTTCTTGATTCCTTCAATGCTTCCTGCTATACATTTATTCTTTTCTAGACTAATTAATTATAGATCATTTCTGTTGCCAGTGAGGTAATTTTAACTCTAGGCAGTTCAAGAACAGTATTGGAGTTTCTTTATGCTGCAAAGGAGAAAAAGAGATCATTTCGGGTGTTCATTGCAGAGGGTGCTCCAAGGTATGTATCAGTAGTTTCTACATTCGAAGGTGAAGGAATTCGTATTTAATTTAGCAACTTTTATTTCTTTATGGGCAACACATTTTACATTTTTTTCCATTTTGGTAATTTCATTTCAAATAATTAGGTATCAGGGGCATCTTCTAGCCAAAGAATTGGTTGCAAGAGGTTTGCAAACCACATTGATTACTGACTCTGCAGTTTTTGCTATGATTTCTCGAGTGAACATGGTATATTATCAGTCTTAGCTTTCTCTATATTTGGTATTGTTGGATTTCTTGGTTTGCCACCTCTTTAGTGAAAATTTTATTTTGAAGGTTATAGTTGGAGCTCATGCTGTCATGGCTAATGGTGGGGTTATAGCACCTGTTGGGTTGAATATGGTTGCACTTGCAGCTCAAAAACATGCTGTCCCTTTTGTTGTGCTTGCTGGCAGTCACAAGGTAATCTGGTCCACTGTACTTGCCCAAAACTTTTACTGGAAGTATACAAGTTGATTTCTTTATTTTTTATTTACATGTTCTTGATTTTTTGTGCTCTGGAGGGATAATGATAATTATGTCGTGTTGAAGTGTATGTGGGATAGAGAGTCTGTTTGCATTTGCTTAATTTTATAGTTCTTTATATATATATATGTATGTTTATGTATATATGTATGTGCAGATAACGGGAAATGTAGTTTGTAAACTGAAATGGAATGAAGTAGAATCTGTTATCTGTGGATATTATTTCTACAGTTTTCTGGCTGCTGCTTAATTACCATTATACCCTTTTCAAGCGTTTGCTGAAGATCATAGAAGAACAGTAAACTAATAATTTGATGAGCTTTAAGCTGGAAAAGTATTTACTTTTTATTTTCCATGACATAACATATTATAAATCTACAAATTAGGGTTTTTAAAGTTAAAATTTTGGTAAATGAAAAAAGATAATATACTTGCCCAAGAGTGGCATTTTCCGTAAAATCTTATTACTCTTGTAATCCTATTTGGCCAAAAGTAGAAGGATCATGGGGGATTTTTCATGTAAACTGATTTGGAAGATCTAAACATCTCCTAGAGTAGCGTTTTTGCATGAGAAGCAGCAACAAGTTGTATTCTTACCATAGACAACTCGATCAAGATGGGGAAGGTCATTGTGAATGGGTACTACTTGTGTAACAGATCTGCAGAGTCAGTCAACCGGCTCCTTTAATGTCGTGTTTCCTACCTAGATGGAGTAGCAGCATAGCGACATGTCTATTCTTTTGTAAGGTTAGGGGAAAAGACTATACAACATTTTTTTGCTGGATGGTGAACATTCACCTTAGAAAAAACTTCATGTCCAGTTTGATCATCAATGGAATAAATTATAATTTGGAGAATGGGCCAAACTTGGCTGTCAAAGAATTTTTAGAGTAAGGTTTATACTGAGCTAGGGGATTTTATGTCAAGCTATTTTGATGTATTATAATTTGAATAAAGCCCTAGACCCAAATAGCTTTACTATGGCTTTCCTCAAAAAATTTGGCAGGTTGTTTGCATAGATATCTAAAGCCTTTTCGAGAAATACCATGGAACCACCAAGTCTGTAACTTCTTCAGTCAACTTTTTTGGTTATGATTCGAGAGGATCAAGAATTTCAGGTCAACCAGCTTGGTAGAAGTGCCATAAAATGTTTGCCAAATTCCTCACCATCAAGGGTTATTTGTCAGGTGATAGGGGAAGGTCAACATGCCTTTGTGAGCGGTCATCAGATTTTTGTGCTGCTTTCATCATAAAGAAGGTGGTGGATTGTGTTACAATTAGAGAGCAGGGCCCTTCTGTTGGAGCTGGATGTTCAGAAAACTTATGACCACGAGTCTGGTCCTTCATGTACTTGTTAAGGCAAATGGGATTTGGTTGAAATGGCACAAGTATCCTTCAATTCATCTTCTCTTGTTCTTTGACAATCTTCGTTAATGGAGCTTTAACGAGTATTTCTCATCCTATAGGGGCTTATGGCAAGGAGTTTCTTGTCACCCTTGCTTTTTGTCCTGATTATGGAGACTTTTAACAAGATGCTTCTAAAGGAAAAAGGTAAATGATCTGAATCAATGATCGTTTGTGGAAGGTGGTGAGAGGTGTAAAGACTGACTAGTGTGTTGGTTGCTAATGAGTCCATTGTTCTAGAGGCCAGACACGGTCTAATCACTAAATGTGAGATGCACTTATTTTTGTTTTTAAGCTGTCTCTAGCGCCAAGATTAACCTGGAAAAGTTAAGAGTTGGTACCATTTAGAGAAGGCATTCATGTGACAAACTGTGTTTCAGTTCTTGTGTGTAAAACCTGTAAGTTGCCTTCGAAATATTTGGGTTTACCTTTGGGAACCTGATTTAAGTATTTAAGAATTTGAAACCAATGGATTTCTAAGATGGAGAGGAGGTTAGCTAGTCAGAAGAGGATGCACCCAATGAGGAAGATTAACTTTAAGTACCTAGATATCTCAAAGATTGAAAGGTTCTACTATCTTGGAGGAATCTCTCAACCATCCCCTTCGTCAATGTTGGACGCTAGAAGGTTGCAGAATTCAGGAGAAGGTTTTTACTCTATTTTCTCCTTATTTTGTGACATGCACTAATAACAGGTCACGTAATGAGGTACAGTGATTTGTTTAGTAGTTGATAAATACTTTTTTGCTTGTGATTTTTATGTTCCAATTCATACTTCCTATTTTTGTTGACTTCTACTTGTTCTTCTTCATAACAGTTATGTCCTCTTTATCCGCACAATCCTGAAGTGTTATTGAATGAGTTGAGATCTCCATCAGAACTGTTGGACTTCGGAGAATTCTCTGACTGCATGGACTTTGGAAGTGGCACTGGCTCCCCTACTCTTCATGTTGTTAATCCAACATTTGATTATGTTCCACCGAAGCTTGTTAGTCTGTTTATCACTGACACGTAAGTTCAAATGCCTTTTGACTGCATCCTACATGAGATTCAGAAGGGTTAAACGAATAAAGTGAAATGTTGTTCTTGTTATTATATTGAAGAAATAGCTTATGCATTTATAGATATGCCTAACAAATAGTGAAAGAAAACTGAAAATGGAATCTAAATTAAGAGACATTTTTACTATAGTTATAGCTTACTATTCTCAAATAGGCTATATAATAAATATTTCCTTATTTAAAAAAAAAAATAAATATTCTTATTCTTTAATGCTTTATCTCTCAAGATGAACTTGGCACAAGATTAAGCTTGTTTTAAACAAGGTAGTCAAGAACTTAAAGCTAAATTAAGCAACTGGTAGCTTGATGAACTCCTTAGACTTCCTTGCAAATATAGTAATTAAAGACAACTTAAAACTAAATTAAAAAACTGGTAGCTTGATGAACTCCTCAAGCTTCCTCCTGACAAGGGTGATGACTTTCTTAAACCACAAATTGCAAACAAGCTCAACCAAATATCAATTTGGTACTTGTGACAAGCAATAGATTCCAAATGAGCTCAACCATCAAGAAGTACCATGTACAATTAACAATAGGCCGCCTGCAGAGTGCTGGAGGTCATCAAGGAAAGGATTCATATTTAGAAAAAATGACAAGTTGCTCTTGTAATCTTATTATGAATGCAGACTACGTAAGGTCAGTTGATGGGCAGAAGATCTACCAAGGGTTATTGTCTCTCTTTTGGGGGCAACTTGGTTATATGGAAAAATAAGAAGTACAACATAGTTGTAAGGTCAAGTGCAGAATCAAAATTTCGAGTAATGGCTCAAGGGGTATGTAAATTACTATGAATTTTAGTAAACCCAAAAATCAAGTAGGACAACCCGAAGCGCCTATGTTGACAATAAATTGGCCATAAGCACTGTCCATAATCCGCTGCAACATGACCAAACCAAAAATATTTGAGTTGATAAACATTTTATCAAAGAAAAGGTAGACAGTGGCTTAATATGTACCCCATACATACTGACTAGCTCACCTTTGCAGATTTGTTGACTAAAAGGCCCGAGTAGTCCACATTCCAACTATCATTAGAAAGTTAGGAAGGAACAATATTTATTTCACAACTTGAGGGGGAGTGTTATACGAAGTGTGTAACCTTTTGGATAAGGAGACTTTGCACATGCTGACCTTATTGGATTTATTGGCACCTATCACTATGACCCCACAGGCTAATCAAAGATTGTGGACCTTGGAGTAATCAGGTCCTTTCACTTGTAAATCCCTCTTTCAACATGAAGTTTTTTCCTTGGACTGCTGTTCACGAATGATTTGCTCCAGACTTGTCCTTATCGGCCTGTTTTTCGTGTTGTTTGTGTTATGTGCTTTAGAGGAAGGGAAATACACGCTCATTTGTCTCTTCACTGTGACACTGCTTGGAAATTATGGACTTTGATCTGTAAGGTTGTTATCTGGGTGTCACCCCAATAGTGGAAACATTCCTTAGTGTTTCTATCAATGAGAAAGGGGTGAGGGAAGAAGCCAAACCATTGTAGCAAGGCGTCCTCTTTGCAGGCCTATGGTGTATATGGCTTGCTCGCAATTCTACAATTTTTTACAACAGAGTTCCTACACTGAATTTTGGGAGAGGGTTAACTTTTTGCCTTCATTATGGGCCAAAGTGCATAGTCACTTCCACGACATTAGCATTTCAGTTCTCCACCGAAGATGGAATATATTTATTAAGAGCACGTAGCCTTTGTATTATGTTCGTTACTTTCTCTCTTTTCCTATCTTTGTTTGGAGTTGTTTCCTTCTCTGTGTCTTGAGGAGGATGTCTTATTCTCCTTTGATGTAATTTCTTCCTCTTTTTCTTGATAAAGTCTTCGTTTATCTGCAAAAAAAATCTTTTTTACCAACTGAAGAATATGAGTAGAGCAAACGAATGAAAGGACGAGAACTTGATTATTTATATTTCTTTTCTTGAGCAGAATGAAATGGGAAAAGAAAGAACTGATTTTTTTTTTAAGAGAGAAAAATTGGGCAGAAACAAACATGAAGAGAATTGGATTTCTTTCTTGTAAGAAGGGAATTTGAGTAACATTTAAAAAAAGAAAAAAAAAATCCTTTTTTGCTTCATAGGAGATCTCTAGGAATGGCTAGAAAATGGAGTAAGAAATAAAACAGTAGGATTAGTAGGTTCCATAACCTATTCCTTTGGTTCCATGCTGAAAGAATAACGTGAAATAGAGTTCTTGTTATTGTAATGAAGAAATAGTACATGTATTCATAGAGATACATAGGAATAAGAAGAAAACTAAGACCAGAAACTAATTAAATAGGAGCACATGTAGACCAGTTAATCTAATGTTTAACCTTTATTAAAAAATTGTTGAAATTATATGTAATTATCAAATGTATACCAGTTATATCTAATGTTTAAATAATTCTTTTGACTTTTATCTATGCCTTTAAAATTTTGTAATTATTTGAATACACTAACAATATAATACTTCGAATTTTGTTCTAAATTAAATGTTATACTGGTATGATATTGAGGATGCACTCTCCAATATTAGGTTGCTATGTTCAAATTTTTATCATCAAAAAATTATTACGACTTTTACTAGGGCATTAACTACATAGGAAAAGACTAAGAAAAAGCTTACCATTCTCAAATAGACGATATAAGGAACATTTCTATTCTCTAATGAAAGGCGTAAGTGAATAAAATTTTAACAGCTGTAAATGATTGGACTTGACTATGTTTCCCATCCTAAG
>NW_019014469.1:162800-177606 GCF_000150535.2 Carica papaya
CCATGAGACTTTTGGACAGCTAACTGATGTCTTAACTAAAGAATTGGACATATCTGTGAACCATCTTGGGGGAGAGTATTGACTGCTGAGAATAATTCCAAAAACAATCTATGTTCTATTCTTGAGATATTTACTCATTAAAAAAATGTGGATTTCTTTATTTATTTGTAAATTTATAACTTAATAGTAACACGATAAAAAGTCTCGACGTATAGATAGTTTCCTAGCATGGAAACCATGTGTGAAATATGTGTAAAACAGCACAGCAACACTACTCTGAAAATTTTCCTTCAATCTCAGGTCTTTAACCCCTATTTCAACAACCTTTTTGATGTTTTGACAAGACTGTAACTTGTTCTCTTAAAATTTGTGCCACACTCAGCACCTTTTTTTTGGGCTTAGGGTGCAGCCCTTTGTAAGACTAGAACCCAAGGATTCTGTAAAATGCTGGATATTAGTGGCCATTGGGATAAACTGCTAAGGTCCCTTGGTGCCTTGTTAATATACTCTTTCTTTCAAAAAAGAAAATACAAAAATTTCTATTCCTAATGTCAAATATCATTGTCAAATTTAAGAGTAAAAGGAATTTTAGTGGCTGGGTAAAAACTGTGTTCATAGATATCCCAGAGAAAAGCAAAAGGCTGAAGGAGTTTTCTGTCGACCAACTTGCAGTAGCAGACATCAAACAACTCACAAGCTTCCCAAAACCAATGGCTTATTAAATAATGATCATATTAACTAGCTTTCCTTCAAGATCTATTAAAGAGTCAACATTAATCTATGTGAGCATTCTTCTGAAGGAAGAACATATACCAGGCAAAGAGGTTTTTCAATCTGAATATTAGATGCATGATGAATCCCGCCTGCTGCAATTAGAATGGTGTCGCCAGGTCTAGAAGAAGCAATTCGATGATCACATGTGAGAGCTACAATTGAATAAAGAATCACGCAACACAAACTCCACAAACCTTGCTGCTGATACAGCTGATTCAATATTTGGGAAAACTCCAGGTTCTGATAAATCTTTAATGGATCGGTCTACTCGCAGCCACAAGCGAGGGTGACCCGCTAAGTAATGCCATCTCTGGCAAACGCGGGCAGCGTTATAGCGATCTGCAAACTCAACAAGAATATGTCAAAGAGATCATATAAATTATCTATGCATTAAAAAAATAATAAGGATGTCTTGCACGCACTGAACGAGCCAAATGTATGCCAAAGAACCCAGAGAGCATAGAAAAGAGAACACTTTAGGTGGAAAAACTTTCATTCAAAGACTAAAATGATGTATCTGGTACTAAATGGGATGCCTATATATAGGCATTTAGCAACAGCTGCATCAGGTGGAGAGCTATGAATATCTTCTCTAGTTTTGTTTCGAAAGAAACATATTTATCTATAAAATATATAAATTGTTGAAAATAAAAACAAGGGTTAGAAAATGATTTTAAAAAAATTCATAATTTTATCTATTAACATATATGAATTCAGCAGAAAAAACGTTCAAAAAATATTTTGATTTACTAAACAGCGCTTAAGTTTCGAATTCTCATACACTCTAAAGCCACACGAAGCTCAAAGAAAATCTATAACTAGACAAAGGAAACCTCTAATCCAACAAAGGAAACCTCTAAACCAACAAAGAAAGCTTATAAGGTGTCAAGCCCATATGCCCTGTTAGTAAGTTGTCAAATGAAACCATCAACCACAAAACCTCAACGTAAATCCATGTCAACATAGTTACAAAAATCTCTTACATCCTTCTTTTTCTTCCCGGTTAGGGTCCACTGCCTAACTCATTTGAAGTATTAAGCACCCAAACACTAGCAGAGAAAAAAAGCACAATTAATCGGCTAAACAATTAGCTGGAAGACATTACAGAGCAAACCCTAGCTAATCATCATTAAACCAGTCTACCATGAACAAGCGAGAAATGCTCAATTCCAAAAAGAGAAATCAAAATAAAAGCTACTTTACGATACTTATACACACACACACACACCAGCGTATAGGAAAAACAACAAAATTGACCATAAATTAAGTGCCGACGGCATACATGGAGATAAGAAGAGAAAAAAAAAAAGGTTGACTGAAGTACCTGGAAGAGGGGATAAGAAACTGAAGATGTGCATGAGGCAACCATCGTCAAGATTGTTAATAGATGCGGAAGAAGAAGCAGCAGCAGCTGCAAATTTCCCAGTTTTGTTGAATCTCTTGAACTTTTTTGTCTCGTTCTCTTCGTACTCAATCTCCATCTGCATCCCTCTTTCAGTTTTTCCCCGTATTTCCCCTGCCTTTCACCAACCATTCTGATACAGATACTTACATATTATATACGCCCACAGATCTTATGCGTTGCCGATGCAAAGCAGAGTCCTTTGCCACTGGATTTCGACGTACCCCCATAAAAGCGTTGGATTTTCTTGGGTTGTAAGTGGGCTAGGGCTGAGAACTTGACCAACACTGTTATTAATATTATCCTAATTTATATTATTTATAAATTTTTAGTTTAAAGTGATAATATATATGTGTGTATATATATATATATATATATAGTAGGAGAAACAAAATCAATGTAATAATAATTTTAAATATAAAAATAGAATTTAATTTTTAATAATTAGCTACAAATATGTATAATAATATATTTACTATTTAAAACTATACACTATATGAACTCTTGATCATTTATATGTTTTCTATACTTCATTCACTACGCATATAATTATAAATTTTTTTTTTTAATGTAAAATGATACTTATATTATCTTTTATAAAATTATGAAAAATTCTTCTAAGATTATATTATAAAATTTTAATACAAATATGTACATATATATATACACGTATGTATTTGTATGCACTCCTCAACCCATTAAGTCACACCACTAAAAGATATTATTTTCATAATTAATTTAATACATGTGTAACTTACTTTAATTATTATTATTATTTTTATTTAATATGATTCGATGAATACAATATATTTAATATTTGCATTATATGTAACCTAGTAAACTATTTTACTAACCTTTTAATAATTGACTCAGTATTAAAATGCAAATACAATAGGCTAACTTTTAGAATATGTATGAAAAATAAATACATGT
Source organism: Carica papaya (assembly GCF_000150535.2). The sequence goes on from NW_019014469.1 coordinate 165,910, forward strand.
TAATTTTAACTTTACGATACCGAACTTTTTACTTAAAATAATAGAAATTTTTTTAAAAAAAATCATGCAAAATTTTATTTAACTAAATTATAATAGGTCGAAAGTAATCTTTTACATATATTAAAATATAAACAATTACAAACTTTTTAAGCAAACTGGTAAACCGATACATTTCCATTTCTCCGGATGCAACTAACTGATACATCCTAACGACTCTTGAACATCTCACGACATTCCTTGATGATGAACTCGAATTTAGCATGCATTTGGTCAGTAGAAATAAATACTTGTTTCAAGTAAAGGGCGTCGACTTCCAGAATGCCCAGTCCCATCATGTTTGGTTGAATGTATTGTAATGTTTTCGAACATCTAAAGAGTTCAGTCAGAAAAGGTAATCGACATCCCGTAACAAATTCTTAAGAAATATCGTATAAAATTGAAATAATATATCTTAAATTTTATCCAACAATGTTAAAATGTAAAATTTCTATTTCATATAAAATTGTATACGAACTCAATTTTTTGCTATTTTAATACAATTTTTGACTTTTGCTAATCAAGCTAAATATAAATTTATAAATAAATTCTACAAAATTTTCAGATTTGTTTCAAATATTACAATAGATAGTAGCAACCTGATGCGAATACAATGTTGGTGAACAGATTTGTGCTTTCCAGAGGAACCAACATCCTTGTTCTTCGCTACTAACACATGAAGATGCTTTCCGTGCTACTCGAAACTTATGCGTCAAATGGAAAAACAAAAACACATATACATGTTCAGAGATCTAAAGACGAATTATGTCATCGCATTTTATTGTCTAGACATACATTTCAAATTCTGTATAAATATGTTCCATAATGAAGTTCAGTTCTGCAACTTGGTAACAGAACTCGTGAAATTCCATCGTCGTCAACATCAATCCATTAGGGTTTATTGATACTACACAGCTTCATGATTTCACACAATTAGGACAACAGATCACAACATAAAAACATAACAAGTTGTCATCTCCAATAACATTTATTACAGACAATTCGATCTTTTGGAGACACATGTAACTTTGACAACTTCAGAGACGAGCAATTAAGTAACTTCTGACATGTGAATGCAGAAAAAATAGGAACTCTTTTCATTTCTTTCCTGCTGGTATATAAGAAATCAATCACCGGCAGAAGAAGCGAACTGACATGACTCCGAAAGCTCCAGAGGCCACTGTTGATGACAATCAAGTTGGCTGACAATAATAGAAAACCTTGGGATTACCACTAAATCTGTATAAATACAAGGATGGTATTTTCAAAGATATGGATGCAATAAAGGAAGGAATTACCCTCAAAAAGTTCTGCATTGTGATCTTCATTGGGAAGATTCGGCCTCAGCAGCTCCAACATCTGCCGATCCATAATTTGATGCATTCTCTGAAATGTTCATGCAAGGACTGGTTTCGAATATATCAATTTTAAGAGATTCAGGCCTATCTGCTAATGGGGGAGGACTTTTATCCTCTTCTTGAGGATAGCTTTGTCTCATTTTAGAACTCTCAAGTTTATATCCTAATTGCATGTCCGCTATTCCCATTGTCTTCCTTTCTGACTGGAGCTTTGCAGATGCAGGCGATTCTGGAGTTTCAGGATGCTTTCCTGATAACTCCAAGGGCCTATGAAAGAGCAAATGTGCCACTGTCCGGTCTATGGGGTTGGTCTCTGTTTCTGCATCTGGCATCTTCATGTATCTGCCACAATAAAAGGTTCAGGATCAAGGAGGGAAAATAGAACAAAAAAAGAGAAACATATTTCATAGGGGAATAAGAGATACAAAATTGATGGAGATTTGGAGTTTGTTAAGTCAAAGGAAAATAACTTCCTCTTTTTCTAAAGGGGAAAGTTGACTCACATAGTTACATGAAAATATTTTTACTTGTTGTTTCTAAAATTTATATATATTTATATAAAAATATATAATAGATAAAATATATAATAAGTTAAAACAATTTTCTTGAAACTGATTGCAAAAATGTGGCATGCATTTAAAAATAATAAAAAATTATCTTTACCATTTTAAGAAAAAACTGTTTTTATATACTTGAGTATAAAAGTTACATTATACAGCCATGCAAAGTTCAGTGTTTATATATACGTTTCAAAAGGGAAAATTTAAAAATATTTTTATGTATCAAATGGAGTTTTTGCTTTTTTCTTGTTTTCTTCTGAAAAAAAAAAGTTTTTCATTCTCTCTCCTTTTTCCTCTGAAACACAAGAAAATTAAAAAAATTAATAATTTCCAGGAAGCCATTTCCTGCAAACCAAGCAGAGACTTATTCCGTTATTATACATATTTCCTGAAAACCATGCAAAGACTTATAACCGCTATTATACATATCATAATTGTCGTTAGTAACAAAAAATGAAAGAAAAAAAAACAACAGAGGAAGTCACAAGAGACCAAGTTTGCACTGTCCATGGTCATTTCTGACAAGGGCGAGTAAATCTCACGACAAATACGTGAAACTGGAGGAGCATGAACAGGAAGGAATTTTCTCATTTACTTGAAACTGAAATATATGAACTCCTTTCACTGGTGAGTGTGGCTGCTGGAGTGAGTGTGTGAGCTGGAGGATTGGGAGAGGAAATAATGTGTTCTTTTGGACTGATGATTGGGTGGGGGGGGCTGTCTAAAAGATAGATTCCCCAACATTTATGCTATAGCTCAAAACAAGAATATTCTGGTGGAGGATGTGTGGAATGGTGTTGGGGAATGGAGTGTGATGGTTAACAGATACCTCAATGATTGGGAGGTAAAGGAACATGAGAATTTACTGTTTTTGCTCTCTAAAATTTCTTCATCCACTGACAAGGATAAGCTGGTATGGAAACATAAGGAAAATGGGGAGTTTTCCGTGAAATCATATTATGGCCACATTATGGGGCAGGGGGATGGAGGCCAGACGCGGCTTCCTGCTAAACTGATCTGAAGAACTCAAGCTCCGCCAAGGTTAGCTTTCTTTGCTTGGGAAGCACGCAGAAACAGCATATTGACGGTGGATAATCTTATGAGAAGGGATATGGTGATGGTCAACAGATGTTTTTTGTGTAAAAAGGAGTTGGAAACTTGCTGTCATCTTCTTCTCCACTGCTCTACTGTACAGGAGTTGTGGCACATGATTTTCGGACTTATTGGGATCAGCTGGGTGGTGGCAGGTTCAGTAAGAGAGGAAGTGGGGGCTTGGTCTGGTCTGGGTTTAAGGAAGAAGAAACTGACTAGATTAATTCCATTTACTATTTTTTGGATTATTTGGAAGATAAATAATATGTAGGGTGTTTGACGGGATTGAAAACGACATTGGAAAGATTAGGAATAGATGGTTCTATTTATTTGGTTCCTTAATTATTAGGCATGACTTGTATAGGGTGGATGATTTTGGGTACATAATAGATTGCCTAACAAAACTTGTAATATTTTTGTATATGGTTGCACTTCCTTGGTGTTCTGTTTATATATTTAAACTTTTTATTTTTTTAAAAAAATTGATGAGTGGCTCAAACTAGCCTTTTCTATGCAAAACATAAAAAAATAAGTAATGTAAAAATTGCATAAAGTTAACTAACCTATTACAGGCTTTAGCCTCTTCTTCTGCAACAGCTTCAGGTTCATCCCTGCTACTTCTATTTGAACTGCTTGTATCACTTGGATAATGCCTCTGCATTGCACTTTGAGCCAACCGGAACAAGCTATCTCGTATGCAAAGTCTTATATTCATATCCAGCTGTTGGTAAGCACATATTATCACTGAGTCCAAATTTTTACCTACACAGTAAAAAACCTACAGGTACATCAAGCACACCTTTGCAACAACATCTTGAAGCCGATAAAGTACTGATTCCTCTGCTGAATAATCATCAGCTGCCACAGATATTGTATTGGAATCATCATGTTCTGTAGGTGAATTTTGATCAAAAGAAGGAAGAGTACTTAAATCTTCAAGGTCAGCAGCATCAGCTAGTTGGATTTGACTATCTTGGGGGCTTTTTTGCATGACAGGATGATCTGCACCGGCAACTTGATGACTAAACTGCTGCTGTTGTCTCTGAATAGCAAGCATAGCCTGCATTTGCTGCCGCCGCCGTAGCTTTTCAATTTTCTCCCGCGGAGTCATTGTCAAAGGTCTTGAAGGAGCGTCTGTTGACCTGCTTAATGGAATTGGAGGACCTGGAGAAACCTCATAAGAAGGATGCAATAATTGATTCTTGAATTCAGCAGGCTGAACAGCGGATAACACAGGCATAGCAGGGTATGGATTTGTCAAGTTCCCATATACAGAAGTGGCCATAAATGGATTGGAGATACTTTGATATTGTGAGGTCTCTGTTCCTTGAAGTTGCCTCTGCTGATTTAGAACTGAAGAAGATGAATGCACAATGGCTGGTTCCAACTGATTCTCTAATTGTCCCAGTGGGTTTCTTGATGGAGTCCAGGTACGGTACAAATCTTGCAATGACCTTGCATCACTCCTTTCTTCTGACTTCTTCCGAAACTTCAATAATTTCTTCTGCCTACAAGGCTGTGCACACAGAAAGTCTATTACAATTGGATATTGACATTTCAAAATTAATAAAAAAGAACATAAATATGTTTCTAACCTATGAACAAAATAGTTAAAACATCCTCCACCCCTTCCCTAGAGATAACAAGAAAAAGGAAGAATAATTGTTATGGCCCAAAAATTACAAAGAAAGAGAAGAAAGAAATGGCAGAGAAACGAGTATCAGAGGAAGCTGTAGCAGAGGTCCCTATTTTACAAGAGAAAGAACAGAGCAGCTTCTCTCATTATATGGGAACTCTCTTTTGGTTATGTCTGTAGTTTAGGCTTAATTAGGAGATAGATGTTAATAGATTAGGAGTTACCCAAGAATAAAACCAAATACGTGGTTGACTATGTAGGAATAAAATAAAACAGGAATTGTTTTACCTTAATTAGTCTAGATCAACTAAGAATCCTTGTAGGAAACCAGTAATACTGTCCAAATGTAAGCTAATTCATCATTAAACATCATTCAAGAGTTTAGCAAGTAAAAGGGGATTTTATGATAACTTCAGAAGAAAGAAGGATTCCTTCTAACAAGTCCCAATCATATTACATTAAGGCCGAGAATCAAATAAACAAGCTTCAAGCATGCTGCATGATTTTACAATGAATACTCATGACTAGATGCTGAACCAAGTACTGTAACAATGATGCTCAGCTTCTCCTTCCTTGAAAAAGTACTAAGAAAAGGAGTTGGAAAAAGAAGAAACACCCAACCAGACACTTGATAGGATATAGATTCAGTGATGCAGAACAGGAAGATCTTAAACTGGACATTTTCCAACAATAAGACATATTTACGTAATTAAATGTTCTTGTTTTCTTAAGGTATTTAGTTTATATAGAAACTAGTATGTATAGGCTTAGTATATGTTTATTATTTCCTAGATAGTTAAGATTTTATATAGTTATTTTCTATGACAGGATATACCAATTAATTAGTTTATTTTCCTATTTTGTAGAATTCCTATATAGATTTAACAATTCCTACTATGACTGTATTTTGTTGCTTTTAAATAGGATGTCTTCACTTAACTATTTGGTAGACAATTCATATGATTGTTTTACAAATATTGAGTTACTGATTTGATTATTGAGATTTGAGACTCCATCTTTAGATCTTAATAAATTTTCTCAGAGTTTTATGTTCATTTGCCTACATCATTCAGTTTTTACTTCTCCAATATTTATCTTCGTAGAGCGCAACATAAACAGACAACTTTTTGAGTATATTTATAGTTAATGAAATGAAAACCATTGTGTGAATCTATCCTAAATTTACATGGTATTAGAGCTTCTCTGGGTTTTTTAGAACATTGGTAATCTTTCTCCTCTCTTTTCCAACCACTCTCTTTTCCATCCATCATTTGGTGTCTCTAACACCAAGAATTTTTGTTAGTGAAATTCTCAACTCCATAGATTTCTTCACATGAAGATCCCTTTTTCTCCAGTTGTCATAGGTTATAGTATTGTTTACTACATTGATGGTTCAAGGGTTTGTCTATCCTTTTGTTAGATACTTTTGACATGTACACTATGAGTGTGAGAATGTGAAGAAGATATGATTAGACGAAGGAGAGGGGAGAGGGAGAATAAGGGAGAAAGAGGACTTCAAAAGATTATGAATCGGAAATATTTTCTTAATATTCAAACTTATGGTGCTTAGATTAAAGACTATTTGACATATTTAAACCCCAAAGAGGCTAGAATTGCCATGAATATGTCCTGAAAACCCTTCATGTAAACAGAGGAATGGAAGAAGAAACGAAATGACCATTTGAATTCGAGACTCTTCTTCCAACCCTATGTCCCTTTAAATAGCTAACCTAGATTTTTGCCACATTGCCCCAAAATTCATTGATTAACGCCACGTATCCCACTTTTCCCTGCTTAAGCTAATTGTCGAAACATGCCCCCCACTTACTCCTGATTAAGCCACGTGTTACCAGTTCTCCGCTTATAAACCGCCACCTCCTTTTGTTCTCTGCTTTCGGTTCCATTTCTAACTTCATGAGCTCGTCCTGATTGCCTGTTTCTGGTTTCATTTTCTCTTGTTTGAGCTCGCTTCATGACAATTCCTTCCCCTGGAAAAGAAACCTTGCTCTGGCATAAGGACAATGCCCATCCCTACCCCACAAGCGTCTGCTTCGAGGATGAACTGCATGGAGAAATCAGGCAGTTTCAGTACTGGTCTCTTGGTCATGGTTTCTCTTAATATTTCTAAAGCCCTTTTTGCTTCTTCTGTCCATTTGAATCCATTCTTTTCTTAATATATCTGTCAAGGGCTTGCTAATAGTGCCATAATTGCGAATGAACTTCTTGTAATAACCGTCGAATCCAATAAAACCCCGAAGACCCTTTAAGGATGTTGGAAGAAGCCAGGCTAGCATTGCTGCTATTTCTAGAGTTAGTCCTAAACCCCATGTTTACAGATGATATGCCCCAAGTATTCAACTTCCTTTTGAGCAAAGCAACACTTGAACTGTTTGGCAAACAATTGATGCTTCCTGAATAAGGTGAACACCAATTCCAGGTGCTTATGTGCTGGTCTAGTGATGGGTGGTATATCAGAATGTCATCAAAGAAAACCAATATAAATTTCCTCAGGTAGGTCGTAAATACCTGGTTCATGAGGGATTGAAATGTGGCCGGTGCATTGGTCGAGGCAAATGGCATGACTCTCCACTTATAGTGCCTATGATTGATCTTGAAGGCTGTTTTCTGCTTATTTCTCTTTCATTCTGATTTGGCGGTACATAAACCTTAAGTCAATTTTTGAGAATACTTCTGTCTTCTGTGATTCATCTAGAAGATCATCAATCACATGGATTGGAAATTTATCTTTGATGGTGATCTCGTTGAGCTCCCTATAATCCACAGATTCTCCAAGTTCCATCATTCTTTATGACTAACAGGACTGGTGATGCAAATGGAGAAGAGCGCGGTTGGATGATTGAAACATCCAACTTTTGTTTAACATCATGTTCAATCTCCTTCTTTTGGAAATATGGATAGCTATAGGGCCTTGGATTAATTAAGGAACTGCCATTCACTAGAGGAATAACATGGTCTAAGCCTCTGGAGGGTGGGAGTCCTTCTGGTTCCGCAAAGATATCATGGAAGACTTTTAACACTTGCTTCATTAGTTTGTCATCATCAAATTCCTTGACTCTTGGGTAAGTAAGATTCCATAAACCATAGATAGTGAACTATTCCGGTACTATGCTTGCCTCTCCCCTTTAACATCTTATTAAGTTTATCTCTCAACAATTTGGTTAGTTTATCAGGAACCTTCTCTCCAAATAATGTTATCAGTTTCCTCTTCATCTTGAAACTCACGTTTGATTCAGCAAAATAAAAAACTGAGATTGTCCATCCTTATCCAATTTATCCCCAAGATCATACATAGCCTCCCAATTGAATGATCATGAAATTGTAGCACAAGTCATAATTCTACATTCTCCATTGGACTCTCACATACTCCACTTTGCTAGTAATCTTGTGACCATTAGCCACCACCGTGAGTGACCTATAGTATACCAATTTCTTTTGTAATCCTTCAACCACAGAGGAGTCCAAAAATGAATGTGAACTACCAGTGGTTAGGAGGATCATAATGGGTTTTTTGTTGAGTAGTCGTCTGATTCTTACTGTTCCACCCGAGGAGATACCTCAATAGCTTGTAGCGAAAGGGTTCCAGTGTCATTCTTGTTTTCTTGTTGATCTAACTCCTGATTTTCTTCTTTCCCTCTTCATCATGTTCCTCACATTCTTCCACTACCATAACTGTTTTCAACTTACATTGATAGTCTGTGAAGTATCTCTCCATAACAGTAACAAGAATTGCGATGTTTGCTTTCTTGTGGAAATTGGGATCCCCCCTCCCTCCCAGTTATGTTTATCATGATTGATAGTAGATGCAGTCCTGTATCAAGGAGGAACCCCATAGAAATCAAGATTCCGGTAGGACAACTACCCGGGAGTCTGCAGCTGCATGGAGAGAAGGGCATGCAACATGCACAATGCGCAAGCGCAAGGATGCCGCGCACACATGCCGCACAGCATGCAGACGCAGAGACAAGCAGTACAAGCCAGCCGCTTTCTGCGCATGTGCAGGCATGCACATGAGCAAGAAAGAGCACCGGCACATGTGGGGACATGTTCCGCGTGAAGAAGCACAGAGGTGCGCGAAAGGACTGAAGTCGCACGCAACAAAGAGGTGCACTTATGCAGCCAGAAGCTGCCGCACGCACGCTTGAGCTCGCACACACCAAGGGGAGCGCTTGTGTGGACTGTTCCAGCTGCACGCCCACACTAGAAAGCCCAACCTCAGGAGAATTTACATTATTAACTAATAATCTTTGTAATCAGACACAAAAATATAAGAATATTTTTTGTTATTTCATTCCAATAGGTTAGGGATATATGTACATACAGAGTGATTTATGTATGGTAACAAATATAAATTACTCTATTAATTTGTGGCCTATAATTATGTTAATGCATACGGAAAGTCAACTTATAACAATCACACTATTATATAAGGGAATATTTTTTAATCTTATAACAATGCCCAATCGCCTTATACTTTAAAAGTCCACTGTAATTACTTTCCAAGTTCTGTCCAAAGTCAGCACCACAAACCATCTCATTCCTCCAATATTTAGGTGTTTGCCTTTGTTCATATTGATTCTCATCAAAGAGGAAAACTTGATCCTAAAGCCTTAAAATGTGTGTTTGTAGAGTACTCTCTTCTCAAAAAGAACACAAGTGTTACCATCCACCCACATAAAGATTTTATGTGTCGGGGAATATTTTTTTTTAAAATAAAAAGTGTAAATAGTGATATTCACAAGATATCGAGAGAGTAGCACCCGTGTACAAAGAATTACAATTGTATAAGAATATTGATAACTTTCCCAAAATCTTCCATCCAAAAATATGTCCCAAAAGTAAGGACCCAAAAAATGCAGTCATCTATCTTTGATCTTAGCTATCTCACCTTTACTACCCTCAACGGTCCTACTATTTTTTCCTTTCCATAAAACTCAAAGTATAGTAAGTAGAATAAATTTTACAAATTGTCTTTTTGTGCATAATCCTTTCCAAGTCCATAGTTCCTCTTTCACTGACCCCGACATAACCCAATTGGTCCTCAACAAACTGTAAACTATTGTCCATAATTCATACGCCACCGGGCACCAAAGTAGAATGTAATTACATGATTCAACAGCTTTCTTATAACACCTGTTTACCATTATTTTTCTCTTTTCAGTAACTTATCAATTGTCAATATGCACTCACGGCTTGTCTTTAGGTAGAAAAAGCGACCCTTGAAGGTGCCTTCCCTTTCTAAATCTGATAGGCCAAAAAATTAGGAATCCCATTCTACTCTCTGTCCTAAGATACTTATAATAAAACTTTACTATGAATTGCCCATTTTGTTTAAGTTTTCACTCAATCTGGTCCCTATCCTCATTCACATGCACTGTGGAAAGGAGCAAAAGCATAACTTCATACTCTTCGACTATATAAACTTTGCTGAAACATACTTCCAGTTTACCCAACTTTATATTCAGGTGAAACCTATATTAGAAGATAAAAATACAAATTTCTTGGTTGACATTTAACTTTCTACTCTTACCACTTATGTAATCACCATTAGCCCCACTAAAGAAAAACTTCGAAACCCACCAGCAAATCAACCTATCCAAGTGACAACAGATGACCCAAAATTTACTCAGGTGTACTCAAGAAGGAAGAATTTGGGTGCTGAGTTGAAGTAGCTTCAAACATTAGAAGCAAGTTTTGCAACTGAAGTAAATCTTGGAAACTCTACACAACCTGACATTAGTATACCCATTGCAATCCTTAAAGGAACCAGGGAATGCAAGAAACACTCTTTTTATCCAGTTTTAAAGTTTGTGCATTTGATAAATATTCGTAGTCTGATTAGAATTTCCTTACGAGTTTGAATGCTAAATTTATTCCTAACATTGTATCCGAGACATTATTTTGTGAGGATTAAAAAGTACTATGAATATTAAAAAGTAGGCACTAAGACAAACTATACATAGGAAGTGGTGGAGTTGCTGAAAGAAAAAAACTTGTGGCATGCAAGTGGGTATTCACAATGAAATACTAGGTCGGTGGAACAACTGGGAGGTACAAAGACTAGTGGCAAGAGTTATATTGAAATCTATAGGATAGATTATTAAAAGACATTTGCACCAATTACTAAAATGAATACAGTGTGAATCTTACTGTTGTTAACTGCTAACTTTTACTCGAAATTGCTACAATTTGATGTGAATAATATCTTTCTACATGGGAATCTACAAGAATAAATTTATATAAAAATCCCACTAGGATTTACCAAAGAGGTAGGGACAAATAAAGTATGTATATTGAACAAAACACTCAATTTGCTCAAGCAATTACCCTAGAATATAGTTTGACAAATTTGCAAAGGTAATGTTAGACTTCAAATATAAGAAGACATAAGCAGACCATATCCTATTTATCAAACACTCTCCTTTAGATGGAGTCATAACTCCTAGTGTATGTTGATGATATTATTGTGATAGGAAACAATGAAAAAGAAAATGAATGCTCAAATAATGTATGCCAAAAGAGTTCAAGATGAAAGAGTTAGAAAAGTTGAAGTACTTCCTAAGAATTACAATCCCCCGCTCAAAATTAAAAAAACAAAAAATATATTCAGGATCTGTTAAAAGATACTAGTAAACTAGAATGTAAACTAGTTAATAATCTTATCGCTTCCAATCATAAATTAAACCTAACAGAAGAGGATACTGAGGTTGATAAGAAGATGGATCAAAGACTGGTCGGAAGACTAATATACTTTCCATACACAAGATTGAACATTGCCTATGAAATGGGTGTGATAAGTCAGGTCATGCAAAACCCTAAAGAGGTGTACTTACAAGTAGCCTACAAAGTATTATATTACCCAAAGGGGACATCGGGGAAAGGTATCATGTTAAAAAAGAATGATAGACTACTCTTAGAAACCTATACTAATGCAAACTTGCAAGATTAGTGGAAGAGTAAAAACGAGAATGTAGTTGTAAGATCGAGTGCGGAGTTA
>NW_019014469.1:247147-279793 GCF_000150535.2 Carica papaya
TTTAAAAAAAAAAAATTGAAAGTTTTTAAACTTTTGTGGCTATCCTAACTGAAGGAACCTAATTGCTCGAAATGTTCTTTTCACTCAAAAACTAATTGGTTCCCTAAGATTAAGTTCAACAAGATCAATATAATCTCATAAACACATCATTGAGCTAAATCTTTAGTCCCACTGAATTAAACATTATAAAGCAATCACTGTCAATCTATAAAATACCCGTAAAATAAAAAATTCTACGTTTTCAATGATACTTGAATTCATAATTTTTAAATAAAATATAAAAATTTTAATCACTCGCCTAATATACTATTAATTTTGGCAAACTCATTAACTGTAAGAGCAATAAATACTTATACATACATATATACCCGTAAAATAAAAAATTCTACGTTCTCAATGATACTTGAATTCATAATTTTTAAATAAAATATAAAAATTTTAATCACTCGACCAATATACTATTAGTTTTGGCAAACTCATTAACTGTAAGAGCAATAAATACTTATACATACATATATAGATATTATATAACATACATACCATTTTCTTCCACATATGGTGAAAGTCTCGGACTCATGTATTTTCGAGTTTAATGTGCTAAAGTTGTAAATCGGCCAAGTGTATGTGCTGCAATTAGCAGGATCTTTTGTCATAATATCTTTGTTGCACATATGCCTAATAATAAATATCTCAAGACCAAATAGACAACGATCGTTAACAAGAAATCCACTCTGAGGATCATTGAATGTCTTCTGGGAGACTAAATGAGTAAAACCCAATTCTTTCGTGATTCCATTGAAGCACTTTGGAACCCCATCAGCATCTGTATGTATTAATTTAAACATTTTAATGCATTTTTATTGTGTATGTATGTACATATATATATGAATTAATTTTATGTGAGAAAAGATACCTTGGAAAATGTGGTACTTGTTTCTTATTTGGTCAAAAACAAACATTTTAAAGTTCACATTCACCTCCCACCCAGAAGGAAATGTTCCTTCCTTTAAAATTTCCAAGTAAAGAGAAATATAACCACTTCCATTTCTTTCCTTACATCCTTCAGGATAAAGACATAACTTCCTGCAATTCAGAAAAAAATTATAAGATTATTTACAACTATATATATAATATATATACACATATATATCTAGAATACCAGTTTAAACCTCCAGCTTCAAAAGTGTCAAATTCATGTCTTTGGATATTGTCTTTGCAAAGCAATGAGAATGATTTTATTTCGAATATATGAGCCGGTGGAAAATCTCTTGTGGTTCTTAAAATTCCTGAAAGTATGAATATAAAATCAGCTTTCAATCTCAACAAAACAAAAAAGAAAATTGCAAACTATTTTCCCATAGTAAATACTTGGTACTTATAAACTACTCCTACTTATATTAAGGTGTATTTTAATGTATTGTTTAAGAGCTTCATTTATCAATTATATATACCTTCACTTTGATTTAATTGCAAAGAGGAATCTTGTGAAATAGGAGCTATCAATTTCCTATAATGAAAAAAGATAACTATTTATCATTAAACATCAATTAATTCCATAATTAGAAGGGATTATATATTAACTGGAAGTATATATAGTTTACTTGTACAATCACTTACTCTTTTTTCGTTTTAGTGACAAGAGCATTAGAGATGTTAGTATAGTATCCTTGAGACTTCAAACGAGATATCTGAACTGAATTATCTTTAACAAAAAGATTATCGTATTCTCGAGTTGATTTAGCAACAAAAACCTCTACGCCAAATACACAAGAATCCTCAAAAAGGTATCCATTATTTTCCTCTTTAAAATTTTCAAGAGAAAGAAATTTTGCAAACCCCAATACTGTTCGACTTCTGTTAAAAACTCTCATCGGTCGTTTAGCATCTGCATACAAATTAAATTATGTATGAAAAGTTATTAAAAATCTTTATTAATGTGCAAGCAATTTGAAAAAATAATTAAAGACATTCATTAAAAAATTTATATATATATATATATATTAAAAAGGAAAAACATTATTTAATGAAGTTACCTTGGACTGCAAGAAACTTCCCTTGTAATTGCTCTGAGACAAAAACTCTCAGATCAACATTGACTTCAAACGTAGGAGGTAAGGAAATTGTGTCTTCCATTGCCAAGTAGAGGGAGATGTGGTTTTCCCCTCCTGCCTTTTCATTTCCATTCGGGTACAGAATCAACTTCCTAATCAATTTACTATTTCATCATCATATTGACATATATATATATACACATTATATATAATAAATAACTTATGGTATTAATGTTTAGAAATAGCTTATATGTAAATGTTTAATATGCATATACATACATGTGTAATAACTCACTAATTATAAAAGATGATATATAAAATATAACACACCATTTATAACCTCCTACAAGGAAGACACCTGATTCAACTTTTTTCACTTGTGACTCCAATAATGATGAAAAATTATTTATTTTGAATACGTAGTGACGCGGTGGCTGATCTCTTATGTGTTTCAAAAGTCCTGAAGAAGAATTACTTAATTAATTCACCAAAACCTGTATACACACACATATATATATATATATATAAATATATATTTAGAATAAAAGAAGTGAGGAAAGAGAATTACCAGATAAAGTTTCTGTTTGATGAATGTACTTGTAACTATATTTTTTAGTGAGTACTTTATTGTAACTATCAGTAATTCTTGAATCTGACAAATTACGATCTCCAAAAGTTGTAGTTTGGGAGCCAATAGTATCCCTAACAGAAATACTATGACCAAAATCATGGGAGCCAGTAGTATCCCTAACAGAAATACTATGACCAGAATCAGCATCATACACATAATCCTCTTCGTCTGAATGATCAATATATTCTTTTTCCATTTTCATTGCTACTGCTTTAACTTCAAACACTTGAGTATCCATAATATATATATGTGTATATATCCTCCAAGCAGAACCTATATAAAGAAAAAAAACTAGGTTAGCTTGGGAACAAACAATTGAAAAATTGATATATTATGCAATCCTTACTTGATCTTTTTTCTTATATTCTATGATTTTATTTCAGCAAGAGAGTTCTACTTATATAATCCACTAACTATACTTTTCTTGAGTTTAAAGAAAACGATATTCTATACTTCAATTTACACATACAAGTAAAGCATTTGATATAAACCTTTTTACTTGTTGCTAAAGTTTAATATATAATTTAATTTATGCTATATTGTTTGGTATATCATTGTACGTAGAAGGAAGAAAAACTAAGATAGAATTAATCATATAAAATTAGAACATATTGAATTTAAATAATTTATATATAGAAAACAAGTATATAATTGAGACGTTGTAGTAACCAATAAATAATAAAACAAGTACCAATTATGAATTACCGGGGATTAGAATGAGATTTCTCAACGGAATAAATTATATATAAAAGAATTAAAATGATGGTATTTGACTCTAAATTATTTTGTATATAGGCTCCCCAATTTATTGTCATATGAAGTTGTATTATGAGTGACTGGCTCAACAAGTTTTTTTTTTGTAACCGGTTCAACGAGTTTAAATATTATACAAATATTTTACTTGCCAAAGGTTGTGATTTCTTCTTTTTAATCCAACGGATTTGATTAGATTAGTACTAATTTAACGACATGTTCAAGAATGAAAAAAACATGACATTGACATTGACAAGCACAACATCCGAGTACACAAAACAACAACACTTAACTCATTTTGCAGAATTTGATCGATGTAACTTTTGTACCTGAATGATCAAAATTTTTTTCTTCCATTTTCTTAATTACATGTACAAGTTGAAATATGTGAGGATACATATATACACGCATGTAGATCATCCATGCAAAAACTATATAGAGAAAAATAAGTAGGTTAGACTGGATACAAACAATTAAAAAACTGATATATATTATGCAAATCCTTACTTGCCATTTTTCTTATATTATATGATTTTATTTCGAGGAGAAAGTTCTAATTATACAATCCATTACTTGTGGAAAAAGAGACATACTTTTCTTTGGCTAAAAAGAATAAATATACCATACTTTGATTTACACATGCAAGTAAAGCATTTGATGCAAGCTTTTTACTTACATATCACTCTAAGAAAAGCATTTGACACTTCTTTTTTAAAGATATGTAGTTTCAATTTCATACCAAATTCAAACCTCAAGAATATTTAAAGATCAAAACATGAACTGAAATTAAAGTGTAAAATATACAAGCTTATTTATGATAAAGAGGACTGAATTAGACAATACATTGCATACAAATTTGAGGAACTAAGACGACAAAAAAAATGTAAAAATTAAAGAGAATGAGTTGTTCTTCTCTTCGTAAACCTCTATATTAGCATAACACTTCTTAATTTTCTCAAATTAGTAAATGTAGAAACTTGCGAGCATATTTTGACACAGTCATATTCCCTTAGATCAACTATACAAACTCCATCTCCTTCAGATGTCAGAGATGTTCTGGAAGATATTTTGCACGAAAAGTCACCAGGAACTGTTCCCAAGTAACTGGAATAGGCACGGTGGTCTGTTTGAGTTCCTACCAGTGGTATGCTTCTCCACTAGCATGTAGGTAGCAAGGTTGACTTTCTGTTCGGGAGTCACTCCTAGGGTCTTGAAGGTCTTCTCTATATCTGTTAACGAGTACTCGGCATCTTTAAAAGAGAATTCTCCTGCAAAAGTAGATAAGTTTAATCTCTTATACCTCTCTATGTAGCTTGGGTCCATCATGAGAGGAGTTGGGTCCCGTGGAAGAGGGACTAGGCCATGTTGAGGATGGACTGGGTGGCCCTGCGGTGGTACTTGTTGATACGGTGGGGGCACCAGATTGTACTGTGGTGGTACCGAGTGGTACTGTGGTGTTGCCGAGTGGTACTGTGGCTGGGGTACCGGAGCATACTGTGGTGGTGCCGGGTGGTACTGTGGAGGGATAGGGTCATACTGGGGTGGCTCGGGATCCTCTCGTTGCAGGGGTGGCTCAACCTATGGTAGCGGGGGAGGGTCAGGTAGCTCCCTCCTTTCCTCCCAGCCCTACTGGGCAGCAATGAGTCTCTCCAGCATCTCAAATATCTGGTCAACATCTTCTCTAAGCGAGCCATCTCGGGCTGCTCAGTTTAGTGGGGGTTTTCCTCTCCTCATCTATATGTACCTGCATTTCACAAGGAACGGTTGAGCGATAATCCATTGTTTTAATGTTTCCTAAAAATTTTGTGTAAAGAGTGAGTCCGAGGAACCTGGCTCTAATACCAACTGTAATGGCTCCGAAAATATCCAAAGGAATAAAAGATAATTAAGGTGCATAAGCGTAATAAATGTTCAAGGTTTACATTCTTTACACAAATAACTTAAAGTATCAAACAGTGTTACAGAATTCACACTTTTGAAAGAAACATAAGAATAAGGAAATAAACGGGAACTAAAGAAATCTAGCATCTACTCGCAATCCTCGTGCGGATCGGGCTATGGAACCTGGTCCTCTTGATCTGAAATGGTTAAATAAGAGATGAGTTATACTAGCCCAGTAAGGATATCACACTATATCACCAACACAGAAGTAAAGGTTGGTATAAAATCAAAACACTAATGGAGTACTTAATTTAAACCAATACATTTATTAAAAATAAAACCATTTACCGTTCACTTACCATAGTGGGATTCATAAAAACAACCTATGCAGACAATAATATCATACAGATCGTAATTTCATATAAAATCAGTAACATAACACATATCATAAGTCTATATACATCGTCAATAAACCAAACAATAACTGTCACTTTTTCCATCAGCCTACTAGTATCCATGTGGGTTCATAGGGATGTCCCCTCTACACACGAACCCTTTCCTTTAACAATCTTAATTACGAGTCGTTCCCATACACCGTCCGGTATGAGTGTCAAATTATTAAACCTTAATACCCCGTCCAGTATGAGGGTAAAGCGGGTCGTCCCCATACCCCGTCCAATGTGAGCACCAAATTATCATGTCTCCATACCCCGTCTAGTATGCGACAATGTTCACGGTAGGGTTTTTTATGTACCCGGTCCGTCCACCATCTCTCAGGATATCCAGTAAGGCTGCCGTCTTCATTTATTCATCTTCCCACACAACTTTTCCATTTTTCGTTAGTCTCCATTTTCCAAATCAACCATAATTACACAAGCAAACAAACATGCATAAGGGAATACAATCATATCTCAATTTTCTAACTAAACGGTGATCACATAAGGCAGCAATACATGCATTCAAACCATAAAATTGATAAATAAGATATTATCATGCCTTTAAACTGTAAAATAAATCAACAGAGAACAATTTTTGGTTTTGGCTCCATTAGCAATCCGTAATTAATTATGCGTATTTATTAAATTCATACAAAATACTATATTATTATTTATTTAAACTTTAATTCTATGATAGGGAATGAGTTGAGGGATCCTTACTCGATTTGATGTTTGAAAAGCTAAGCTGTTCGACTGCGTCTACGGGCGATTCTCGGATTCTCTGAATTTTTTTCAAAAATTAAAATGCACTAATAGTACCTACAAATGTCCCAAACAAACCCAAAATAAGTCCTGGGGCCTACTTGACCAATTTTGGAATTCTGGCACGGTGGCTTCGTCGTGCTTCAGCGATGGTGGCGCTGCTTGCGGTGGCGATCTGCCTTGAGTCGACTGTTTTCGGCTGAATTCGACCAATTTTGCATCGATCCCTGCGAAAAAATATGTTAAAGGACCCCGGTTGGCCGAAAAAATACAAAAAACCAAAACTCACTGGTGGTGGGGCTCTCCGGTACGGTGACTCCTCTGGCTCACATTGTGGTTGTGTGTTTTGCTATGGTAAACCTATAGAGAAGGACACGATGATCATGATGGTGGCAAAATTACACCAAATAGGAATCAGAAAGGGCCTCATCGGAGGCGTTTTGTGAAATTCCACGTAGTGGCGCCGCCAGATTTCGCTGATGTTTTTTGGCCAATTGGCCTAATTGGCTAGTCTTTTTGCTCTGATTTGGCCATGGGTGTGCTTAAAATTTAATTTTGAGCAAAAAGAAAAGTTTTTGCCTTTTTTTGGCGGTCAAAAAGGGTTCCGGTGCAGCGTCGGGTGGCAGTGGTCTCCTTCCCGGCGGCCAGGTCTTTTTCTCTAGCGAGGGGTTCTAGCAGCTAAGGTTAGGGTTTGGTACGAATGAGAGTTATTTATATCCATCCGCTTTTGATCTGGGCTGTCCATCGCGTTTGATTTGAACCATCTGATCGCGATTAAATAGGGTGTAGCGCCCGGGGAAAATTGAAAAAAAAAAAAAAAAAAACGCTCGTGCCACGTCAGCAGCCACGTCAGCAGAACCAGTCAGCAGGCCTGGCCAACCAGGACCTGCCACGTGGCAAAACCACGTCGACTGGGGACGGTTGGCGATCCGCGTACGCGCGATCGGACGGCCCAGATCAAGGAATGTATTAACATTTTCAGCAAAACGAGCAAGGAATGTATTAACATTCGAATTTCACTAAAAATATGGTTCATTGGTCGTTTTATGTTTTTTACAAACCTTTAATTTTTGTGTCAGCGGTAAGGTGTTGATATTCATACTGAGTTAGTGTAGCTCATCCCTTTCTTATTAACCATTTTAGATTAGGACAATCAAGACTTAGATCCTGAACAGTAAGAGACTAGCTAAACATTATCTCTTTTCGCTCTGTCAAAATCGAATCGAGGTTAATAATTATTTTGTAGTAGTTTTTTCGTTTTAAATTCTAAATATTTCTTTAGCCCCTATTTGGACATTTAAAGTAAACGTGCGAGGAATATAACATTTAAACTTCTAATTCTCCTGCTCAATGAAAATTTTAGTATTATCTATATTATTATTATGTCCAGGTCAAACGCTCGAAATCCTTGATAAAGGTTTGAATTTTTACATTTAAAATGTAGATAATTAAGGTGATAAATTTTTTTACTTACTTTTAAGTTCAAAATGATTATTATTAGTCTGATTCCTTATTCTTAACTTGTACCGCATATGATACTCCTGCTTTAAGGGAAGTGATTTCCTCATAAACTATGTTTAGATATAGTGAGAACCCTTCGTAAATTGAATGAATACTTAACTTCCTAAATTCAGTACAGAAGACCAAGAAAGTTAAGGAAATCTTAAAATGAGATAATTTGGTTTCAACAACTTACTATTGTATAAGCATACATGGTAAATAAATTGTTTACAGGTGCTGCTACATCAACATTTTGCCATGCAAAGCTCAGTACTTCATGCTGTTATTTTATTCTTTTATCATAATTCCAAAGTTTGTCTATTTAATAGTTAAAAGATAAAATTCATTATTATTGTTATAATTATTATAATCAACTTAGTGAGACTTTATCCTTTTATAGTATATATGCATATATATATATATATATATGTACGTTTGCACAGCAAAATTCTTAATTTACTTTCACAAGTAAAGCATTTGATACTAACTTTTCTTACTTGTCATCATAAATCATGACTGCTGGATAATACTTAACAAGGAAAAGAAGGAAAAGAAAAAAAAAAGTATTTGATTCTTGTTTTTTAAAGATATGTACTGAAACTAAAGTTCAAAAAATACAAGCTTATTTATGGTAAAAATGAACAGATTAGAGAATGAGTAAATTTTAGGAACTAAGACGGTAGAGAAAACGTAAAAATGAGAGAGAATGAGTCGTTATTCTCTTTGTAAACTTCGAACTTTAAGTCATTTAATTACTTAATGATACTCGGGATTAATTTATTTCAGACTTCGACGTTTTCAAAATGATTTAGGCCAATATGACTAATCTATTATCGGCCTTGTCCTTCTGAATTAATTTGTAGGCTCGAGCAGGAAACATTCTGCTAGAACTTATAACATGTCCTTTACAATTAATACACAAATTTGACAGCATAAAATTGTGTATATAACATGTTAGAGAATATCTCCTATAAAGAAAGTAATTACCCTTATTGGAAACCTAGTGTAACTCTCACAAATCTTAAACAGTCATGAATAAGAAGATTATATGTTTCTTGATGATGTATGTTCCTATATTTATACGAATGTATTAGCTAAAATTGATATTTAAAGAGAATTTCCAAGAAACATAATAACGAAAGTTATTATTTATTAGAATTTTACCGAATTTTCTTTAGAATTTCAGAAAAAGATTTTAAAATTTTAAGAATGAAGATTAGAAAAACCTAGGGAGACAAGCAAACTAACATTAGGCTATGCTTCAATTCTTGAAAAAAAAAAAAAAAAGAAGCTAACATTAAAAAACAAACTTCAACATTTTTTTCTCTCTTTTTTACTATGAAAAGTGCGAGGTACGCATTTTACAAGTAAAAAAAAAAGCGTACAGTTTCCACGAAAAGTACAATTAAACATAGTTCGATAACTTTTCTTTTTTCTATTTATTTTAATTATTTATTTATATGATGCTTTATCTGTTTCTCGTATTAAATTACTCTTATTTTATTTATTTATTTTATAATTCACTTTGATTTTATTTGATCACTTTAGAAGAAATAGGAAAGAATACTCAAAGATTATTTACTCTACTTATATTGTTTTAATAGTATTATTTACTAAAATTTCTGAAAATTTTGAATTTAATAAAACATATTCATATTTTCTATTAACTAATGAGGCAAATTCTTTTATATTTTTCTATTATATGATATAAGAAAAGTCATCATAATTGTTTTTGGCAATAATATATTTTTATTATAAATATCTTTCTTGGGTGATATTTAAAAATCTTTATATCTACATAGTATCTACATATAAAATTTTATAATTTTATCAAGAATAAACTACGACGAAGAGAAAATTAAAATACGACATGTATGATTTTATTAATTAAATAATTACATAAAATTTTATTAATTTATTATTAGTAATACACACTTGGGATATGTATATTTTAAAATAAATTTGAGGAACAAGCTATTTATTTTAGTTGTTTAGTTATAATGAATAAAGCTATTGTGGTTATTTATAGGTAATTATAGTTTTCTTTCAACTGTTAATATTACTGAAAAATAATTATAATTAATTATTAATGATCGTGAATTATAATTGTGCTTCAAAATTATTCCGTTCTTAGTGAATAACTATTATTTTTCACTTGTGCTATTAAGTAAGTTAAACATATAATTAAGATAATTGATCGATTAATTTAAAAAAAATTTGAAAAATAGAAAAAAATTTAAATAATTCAGATTATATTAAATTAGAGTAAACTATTTAATACAGTTTTTGGTTTAAAGTTAAAGGTATGAAAAAATTTAATTATTACAAAAAAATTAACAATAAAAAACTTTAAATAAATTATTATTTTTATTAATTTTTATTGTTTTTTTGTTTTTAATCCAAAAGAAAATACAATTCTTTCATTAAAAAAAGAAGATATGTGTATATTTATTATGATTTGCGAGAAAGAAAAGTACATAAATAATGACTTTTAAAGGGTTTATGATTATGGAGGAGTTAATGCTTAAATATTACGATAATTAATTAAATAAAAATAAAAATAATTTAGTCTTTATAAATAAAAGAACAAGTTGGAGCAATAACGAGCAAAGCGAGTTTTATTGGAAAAATTTATCGGAGAGGAGGAAAATATGGTATCTCCAAAATACTTTGTATTACATTACAACCAAAAATATCTGTGCTATGTGCACGAAGATGAGGAGGCACATGCATTTGTTCAATTTTCTGGGGAGCATCTAGTAAGCCCGTACACAAAGATGGAAATAGAGGAAGCTGATACTGGCAATGGATTAGTACACATAAAATGTTGTTACAATAACAAATATTGGGTGAGATCTTCAAAAGAAGAGACGTGGATTGTTGCTAAAGGTGACCAATCAAATGAAGATAAATCTAAATGGTCTTGCACATTGTTAAAACCAATCTTCAAAACTGGTAACGAGAATGGTCAAGTTCAATTTTTTCATGTTCAACTTGGAAACTATATATGTCTTTCAAAGGCAACTGAATCCTATAATAATTGTTTATCAGTACTGTTTGCAATCCCTATAAATGATTCGTTAAAGATTTTTAAATATACTAATTTGGGAGCCATGTATTTGCTTCCAAGAAATGTTGCATTCAGAGGCAACAATGGCAAGTATCCCAGTGCAGGTTTTAAAAGAGATGGCATATCTTTGTATCTACAATTTAGAGCTACAAAAAAAGATACATTTCCACATACTACTCATAGGGTTTACCAACTTCCTGATGGAAGTGTTCGAACACAACATGGTGCATTTTAGAGACGAGATCCAAATGGATCAAACATGATGGACCTTATGATGTCATTGATGCAAACGTAAAGTTTTGGCCGGTGAAAGTTGATGAAAATGATGTTGATATGAGTTGTTTGGCTAACAATGCATCTTGTAAAAGACTCACAAAAGATCGTAAGGATAATTGTCTTAATTCTGGGGCCTTTACTATTACACTGGAAGCAAAATTGGTGGTTTCAGAGAGTGCTTATTCAAAAATAATTTATAATATTAATTATCACTTGCGAGATGTTAGGATCTATGAGGTGAGTTCTTTGATTGCTGACTCAGGATCTTACTTTAATGAAACTGAAGAATATGTTGAAGCAGAAATAAATCTCTCATTTAAAAATACTACTAGCTATAGTTGGAATTCTATTCTCATATCAGATTTGAAGGCTCCAGTTGACCTTAAAGCTACAATTCCGTTCCTTAAAAACAAAACTATTGAATTCTTGAGTTTTTTTCATGGACCATACAACTGGGGAGATATTAATACAAAATCTAATGATATGGAGATCAAGCACAAAGCTAATATGCCACTGTCTTGTAAGGCATCAGTGGATTTAGTTGTGACAAAAGTTGGTTGTGACATTCCCTTCTCATATAAACAACATGATTATATTGTTGGTAATTTTGAAGATTCATATCAGATGAATGATGGAATTTATACTAGTATCATTACCATTTACAACTTCAGCTATAATATCACAAATGACCTATCAAATTAATGGTGAAAGGCTAAAGATGGTATTGTAAAGAGAAAAATAAAATGGGAGTATTTATGTAACGGCCCCCGAATTTTAAAATGAAATGTATATTAAAAATATTAAATGCGGAAGCAAAGTCAAAAATTCGATTAACATCCCTTACACTAAAACCAAAAACGTGCTCACAAATATAAAAGATCAAACTACCTAAAGGAGAAAACTTGAAGGTAAAAGCTACGAATATGACTATGGAGTCTTTAGGCGTCCCCTTCGTCGTCCTCCTGCGGAACCGGCTCGGGAACAATGTCTTCTTGATATGAAATGATTAAATAAGGAATGAGCTACACTAGCCCAGTAAAGACATCACGATATCTCACCGTCACGGAGGTAAAGGTGGGTAGAAAACATAAAAAGACCAATGGAGCATAATTTACAACAAATTCTTTAATCAATAATAAATCCTTCACCATCCACTTACCTCGGTGAAATCCATAAAACAGTATACGAAAGCAATAACATTATCATCATCATGAAATTATATATGAACTGTATAACATAATACTTATCACACCTTTTGTAATTCAATCATTACACAACATATTTTCCTCATTTACCAGCCCACTAGTATCCATAGGGATCCATAGGGGTCCCGCTACCCGTTAACCCTTAACACTTGAAATCAGATTCCAGGGCCGTCCCCATACCCCGTCCGGTATGGGCGCCAAAACTACAAACCCCATTACCCCGTCCGGTATGGGCACCAAAACACATAAGGTCTTCATACCCCGTTCGACATGAGAGACCACAATCCCGGTAGGGTTCCCTACGGACCCGGTTCGTCCACCATCTCCCAGGATATCTAGTCAGGCTGACCACATTATACAATTACCCATTTACATAATCTTTCATTCTCCTTTTCCTCAGTCAGCATCATCAATTCACATACAAACAAGCAAAACAGTAATTTATGCCAAACAGGCAACATACAGCATCAGTATCTCAGTCATTCAATCCATAATCAATAAAACAGTAAAATATGCACACGAAACTATAAAATAAAAACATCAAACCTCATACTGCATTTAAAACTGCAAAATAGGCCAAATAACAGTTAACCGACAAATACACTAGACTCGGGCTCCAGCGACCTTAAGCAATTTCACACATTCGTTGATTCAAGAAATACCATTTTATCATTATTGAACTTTAATACCGTGATAGGAAATAGGGTGAGGGGTCCTTACTCGTTTCGGGGTCCGAACACGGCTTCACAGTGCACCTACAGGCTGTCCCTAATTTTCCCTGAATTTTTCCCGGAGAACTGAAACGCACTACTGGTACCTGCACGTATTCCAAAAAATCGCAAATTAGGCCCAGGGCCCCTTTTTGGCCAATATCGCAATTCCAGCACGGCGGCTCTGCCGTGCTCCGGCAACGGCACCGCCGCAAACGGCGGCGATCCACCTCGGTTTGGCTGTTTTCGGCCGAATTTGGCCACACTTGCATCGATTCTTGCGATAAAACAACCCTAGGGCCCTCGGGGGGCCAAAAAATTACGGAAAACCGAAGCTTACCGGCGGCGGTGCTCTTGGGTGCGGCGGCTCTCCGGTGAAGTTCGTGTTTTGGTGATTCGGCTCTGATCAACCTGTAGAGAAAAGAATGGTGATCACGGTGATATAAAAATCGCATCAAACGGAGGCCGGGAAGGGCCTCATCGGAGGCAAAAACCGAGAAGGGGCGCGGCGGCGCCGCTGGGTTTCAGTCATGTTTTCCGGCCGTTTGGCCAGGATTTTGGCTCCGATTTGGCCACAGGGGAAATTAGCGTGGAAAAACGAGTCGGGGGTATAAAATTTACCTCGATCGGCGGTCGGAAATCTCCCCGGTGCGACGGCGGGTGGCGG
The DNA here is from genome assembly GCF_000150535.2 of Carica papaya. Next base: position 261,091 of record NW_019014469.1, read on the forward strand.
CGGCTGGCGTCTCCGGCGTCTGGTTCGTCTTCTCTGGCGAGGGCAGGCGGCTAGGGTTTTTGTGGTCTGGTGTGGGGGTTCTATTTATACCCTTTTGCCTTTTGATCTCAGCCGTCCATTTTGTTTTAATCTGGGCCGTCCGTTTTTTGATTAAATCTGGGCCGTCCGTACGATTGCATCTGGGCCGTCCGTACGCACGCTTGATCTAGGCCGTCCGATCGCCCGTATGCGGATCGCCAACGTGGCCCGTCCCCGGTCGACGTGGTTTTGCCACGTGGCAGGTCTTGGTTGGCCGGGACTGCTGACTGGGTCTGCTGTGGGGGGTTCTATTTATACCTTTTTGCCTTTTGATCTCAGCCGTCCATTTTGTTTTAATATGGGCCGTCCGTTTTTTGATTAAATCTGGGCCGTCCGTGCGATTGCATCTGGGCCGTCCGTACGAACGCTTGATCTGGGCCGTCCGTACGCACGCTTGATCTGGGCCGTCCGATCGCGCGTACGCGGATCGCCAACGTGGCCCGTCCCCGGTCCACGTGGTTTTGCCACGTGGCAGGTCCTGGTTGGCCGTGACTAGCTGACGTGGCCCCTTTTTTTTTTTTTTTTTTTTTTCCTTCTTCAAATTCCCGGGCGTTACAATTTATGGTTAGATGTGTATTCCACAACATTTATAATTTTTAATTTATGTTTATGTACACATGTATAAAAATCTAAAGATGTGATTGGTGTTCTAGGTTCTTTATTTTTCAGGTCTAAGTTGGTAATTGTGTGACTTGTGTTGTGATGTATGTAGTTAGTAATATTTTAATTGATTAAAGTTATTTTATGTATTTTTTTTCTAATTGTGTCAATATATAAATAAAGATTGTGTCTTTTTCTATTAACATGTGCTTTTTGAATGAAAGGCGATAATTAATTATTTAATATGATATTAAAGCCAACTTAGGGTTGTTTATGCATGATAAACAATTTCATCTAAGTTGGTGTATGCACTAATTTTTCGTACATGCATTTCTCGCAACAAAAAAACTCTAATAATGCCATACATATGCATCTTTGTATTAGTAGAATGCTTAATTTGAAATAGTTAAAGGGCCTAAAGACCTAAAACTAGATAGTTCTATGGTAGAATACCATTAATTAGGTCATAAAAAATCAAATATTTGTTAGAATGAGTAAAAAGAGGGAAGAAGCCTAAGATGACATGCCCTATGGGAAGGTGGCATGTCAAGAGGAAGACCATCTTGTTAGTCCTCCTAGCATGCCCTAGTGAGTGGTGCTTCACTCTTATTTTGTAAACTAAATCTAATAGCAACTAGTTTATTATGTTACTAGTCTTAGCAATTTGTGTGATAATACTTTATTTAACCAATTATTTGGTTATTGAAAATTTTAAATTTAGAGATCTTTCAAATTAATTGGTAATTAAAATCTTTTGTTTGGAAAGAATTGTAAGATAAACGTAGATTGGGAATCAAGATAATTTAAAATTAGAGAAGATTTCAAAAAAATCAAATGAAATCAAACTACACATTAGTATTATCTATTCTAATAACTCATCCATTTTATGAACTTATTCGATACAACATATACTACCACATACATGCCACCTTGATATTAGCATATCACATCAAGTAACTATTAATACCACTACCCTTAACAAGATTATAATAAAAGATGATTTTGGTCGATTCAAATTTTAATCCATGTCTTCTGCTCTTCAGAGTTTCTAGATTTTAGTATTATTTGTAGCGCCCGGAAAGGAGGAGGAAAAAAAAAAAAAAAAAAAAAAAAAAAAAAAAAGGGGGGGGCCACGTCAGCAGCCACGTCAGCAGGCCCGGTCAGCAGTCCCGGCCAACCGGGGCCTGCCACGTGGCAAGATCGCGTCACTCCGAAAGGAGCCACGTTGGCGATCCGCGTGGGTGCGATCCGACGGCCCAGATCAATCACGCGATCGGACGGCCCAGATTCAAACGCACGGACGGCCCAGATTCAATCAAAAACGAACGGCCCAGATTAAAACGAAACGAACGGCTGTGATCAAAAGGCAAGGGGTTATAAATAGAACCCCCACACCAGACCAAAAAACCCTAGCCGCCAGCCGCTCGCCGGAGAAGACGAACCAGAGGCCGACCGCCGCCACCCGCCGCCACTCGCCGCCGCACCGGGGAAATTTCCGACCACCGATCGAGGTAAATTTCATACCCCCGACTCGTTTTTCCCCACTGATTCCTCCTATGGCCAAATCGAAGCCGAAATCCCGGCCAAACGGCCGGAATACGCGGCCGAAGCCCAGCGGCGCCGCCGCGCCCCCTCTCGGTTTTTGCCTCCGACGAGGCCCTTCCCGGCCTCCGTTCGATGCAATTTTTATATCACCGTGATCACCATTCTTTTCTCTACAGGTTGACCGAAGCCAAATCACCAAAACACGAACTTCGCCGGAGAGTCGCCGTACCCGAGAGCGCCGCCGCCGGTAAGCTCCGTTTTTTCGTGATTTTTTGGCCCCCCGAGGGCCCTAGGGTTGTTTTCTGACAAGGACCAATGCGAGTGTGGCCGAATTCGGCCAAAAAGGCCGAAAACAGTCAACCCGAGGCGACTCGCCGCCGCCAGCGGCGGCGCCGTCGCCGGAGCACGGCGGAGCCGCCGTGCCGGAGTTGCGATTTGGGCCGAAAGAGGCCCTGGGCCTAATTTGGATTTTTTTTGGAACCCGTGCAGGTACTGTTAGCGTGTTTCAGTTCCCCGGGAAAAATTCAGGGGAAAATTAGGGACAGCCTGCAGGCGCACTGTGAATCGTATTCGGATCCCGAAAACAAGTAAGGACCCCTCACCCTATTTCCTATCACGGTATTAAAGTTCAAAATGATAAAACAGTATTTCTTGAATTAACGCATGTGTGAAATTGCTTAAGGTTGCTAATGGAGCCCGAGTCTAGTGTGATTGATGATTTACTGTTATTTGGCCTGTTTACAGCTTTAAATGCAAAATGAGGTTTGATGTGTTCATTTTACAGATTTGTGTGCATGTACTACGTTTTTATTAATTATGGGTTGAATGACTGAAAAACTGATACTGTATGTTGTCTGTTTGGTATGAATTACGATTTGCTTGTTTAAATGTGAATTGATGATGCTGATTGAGGAAAAGGAAAAATGAAAGATTGTGTAAACTGATAATTGTATTATGGGGGTCAGCCTGACTAGATATCCTGGGAGATGGTGGACGGACCGGGTCCGTAGGGAACCCTACCGGGATTGTGGTCTCACATGCCGGACGGGGTATGGAGATCTTATGGTTTTGGCGCCCATACCGGACGGGGTATGGGGACGGCCCGTTTCACCCTCATACCGGACGGGGTATTGAGGTTTATGGTTTTGGCGCCCATACCGGACGGGGTATGGGGACGGCCCGTTTCACCCTCATACCAGACGGGGTATTGAGGTTCATGGTTTTGGCGCCCATACCGGACGGGGTATGGGGACGGCCCTGGAAACTGATTATGAATGTTAAAGGTTAACGGGTAGCGGAACCCCTATGGACCCCCACGGATACTAGTAGGCTGGTAAATGAGAAAAAAAGATATGTTGTACAATGATTGAATTACAAGAGGCGTGATAAGTGTTATGTTTTACAGCTTAGATTATTCAATGATTATGATAATGTTATTGTTTTCTCATATTGTTTTCATAAATTCCACCAAGGTAAGTGGATGGTAAAAGTTTTATTATTGATAAAAGGTTTTGTTGTTAATAAACGAGTTTATTGTAAATTATGCTCCATTGGTCTTTTTGTGGTTTTCTACCCACCTTTATCTCCGTGACGGTGAGATATCGTGATGTTCTTACTGGGCTAGTGTAGCTCACTCCTTAATTAACCATTTCAGATCAGGAAGACATGGTTCCCGAGCCCGTTCCGCAGGAGGACGACGAAGGGGATGCCTAGAGACTCTGTAGTCATACGCATAGTTTATTTTCGAGTTTTCTTTCTTAGTTAGTTTAACCTTTTATATTTTAAGTACGTTTGTTTGGTTTTTCGTGTAAGGGATGTTAACTGAAATTTTGATCTCGCTTCCGCATTTGATATATTTAAATACTCATTTCATTTTTATATTTTCCGGGGTCGTTACATTATTCTTATATGAGAGTAAAAGTTCGAAGCTTTTAAGTAAGGAAGAAACGCATGCAAAAGCAATGGGAAGGAGGTGAATGGACAAATCTAGCAGCTAAGTAAAAACTAAAAATTTTCTTCACATATTGTTAAAGAGAATATTTTGATTGAATCAAAAAGACGAAAAATACCATATAGCATGAGACAGAGGGAGAGAAGAAAATAAAGGGTTAACTCAGAAAAGTGAACAAAAATCTTTTTCCAATTATAGCATTGAGGTTTCAGTTGAATAACATGGGAGGTTTTGCTAGTTTAACTCAAAGCTCATTGTTGGGAGGACTCCAAGTACCTATGAGTCTGTGAACAATTTTCTTCTAACTTTTTGAGCTTTAACAGATTTATTGATGAGTGATGGTTGTGTACTTAGATTCATATGGTTAATGAAGTGTCAATATCAGTATTATGTTATGGTTGTAAAACATAGGGGAAATTTGAAAAAAAAAAAATCCTTCCCAAGCAAGGACTTTAGATAATGTGCACGATCCATTCTTCGAAGATGATGTACTTTTAAAAGTTTAAAAAATGATAAAAGAAAATGTTGTTTGCATTGCATGGGGTTTATTGCACGTTAAGAAAAATATAGTTCTTCATCCATTTATTCCAAATACGATCAACCATCTAAATCCTTTCATTGCAAATTTGATCGATCATATGATATTTTGACCATATGTTTCTTCATTCAAGTTTTTAGCACGTTGAGAAGATAACTAATTATCAACTTTGAATTGTATATTTTCGATTATAATCTCAAAGTTTGCATAAGAACAAAATGAATTGACATTTTTTGTATGGGAAGATAAAATGAAGTTGATATGAATGAATTTTGTAATTTAATCCTTATGAATTTGTGTAAAAAATATTGTAGATGACTATGAAATTTATGTATTTTAATTATGTATTTGTAATTATATATATAATATTTTAATGTATTTTAAATAATAATATTTATATTTAATAATATAAATTTAGAATCTTATACAGGATCAACAGATAGCAGATATAAGTGATAAAAAATTTTATCAACAGTTAACTGTCTGTAAAAGACTAATATATATAAATCGAAAGTCTGTTGATATAGAATAATAACTTATACTGACAATATATTACTATTTGTATACATCCTGTGACCTATTCCGTAGCCAATATAATTATCGAAACAAACCCAATAAAAATCATGGTGTTCAAGAAAAAGATAGAAAAAATCGAACTTTAAAAGAGGGAGACACAACTGATAATGTGTGTCTCACACCTTTCCACCTAAGACATTTTCGACCTTAATTTCTTTAAGGTCGATGATTGTGTGTTTGATATCTAATTACACCTCAAAAAAATCAATAACAACTCTCGAAGATTATCGATGTATATTATCATGTTCGTAATAGATGCTTCACACATTTCTACTTGAGATTATTTCCAACATTTTTCTTTAAAAATGACAAATATGGGTTTTGAATTTTTAATTCCACCTCAAATAAATTAACAGCAACTCTCTTAAGTTTTCACAAAAAATAATTAAATTTTCAACGAGTCTTTGTCATCTAATTACTCGAAGTTGTGAGACACCCTTATTGTGCCATTTTGGTCCCGATTTTGGGATGTCTTTGCTCATACTTTTCAATTATAATTCACTCAATTTTGCTATATATATAGTTGAATGAACACCCGATCAATCTTGTCATTACAGTTATCAATGAACTAATATCTTCTTCTCAGTTGTAAATTTTTAGTTCTTATATGAATAAATAATTTTACATTCATTCAACTTAGTCTACAACATAATTAAAATAAAATTCTCATAAACATAACTGAAGGATATGATATTTTGGTAGTACATTGTCCATTAAATATATATATATATATATATAATCAAGAATCTAAATTTCCAACAAAATATCTTGCATAACTATGGAAGTAAATATCACCTCGATTATTAAGGTATCTTCGCGAATATAACCTTTTGATTCATTGAGTAGATCTACTAATGAAATAAATTTTGAAAAACCCCAAGCCTTCCATGGAGGGTATCTAAATGTATTAGTCACTGAAAACCAAATAGATTTAAAAAATAATATTAGAAATTTCTTTTAGAAAAGTGTGAAGTTGAAAAATAATGAACTTGCAACTAAAAAAAAAAACTATGCGATCAAATGTATATGTGAAAGTTTGAACTTACATGACATCTGAAAATGGTTACTAGTGACTTGATCTCTTATTCGAAAATTGCACTTTATCTTATATTCCTGCTTCAAAGGTAAGGATTTTGCGTTAACTAAGTATAAGTAGAGTGAGAGCCATTTGTCAGCTACTTCTTTCGTATCTCCTTTTGGATAAATTGCTAAGTGCCTGAAATAATAGATTATATAAATTAACTAACAAGATTTAATTTTAGCAAATTTAGTTTTTTTTAAAAAAAAAAATTGAAAGTTTTTAAACTTTTGTGGCTATCCTAACTGAAGGAACCTAATTGCTCGAAATGTTCTTTTCACTCAAAAACTAATTGGTTCCCTAAGATTAAGTTCAACAAGATCAATATAATCTCATAAACACATCATTGAGCTAAATCTTTAGTCCCACTGAATTAAACATTATAAAGCAATCACTGTCAATCTATAAAATACCCGTAAAATAAAAAATTCTACGTTCTCAATGATACTTGAATTCATAATTTTTAAATAACATATAAAAATTTTAATCACTCGCCTAATATACTATTAATTTTGGCAAACTCATTAACTGTAAGAGCAATAAATACTTATACATACATATATACCCGTAAAATAAAAAATTCTACGTTCTCAATGATACTTGAATTCATAATTTTTAAATAAAATATAAAAATTTTAATCACTCGACCAATATACTATTAATTTTGGCAAACTCATTAACTGTAAGAGCAATAAATACTTATACATACATATATAGATATTATATAACATACATACCATTTTCTTCCACATATGGTGAAAGTCTCGGACTCATATATTTTCGAGTTTAATGTGCTAAAGTTGTAAATCGGCCAAGTGTATGTGCTGCAATTAGCAGGATCTTTTGTCATAATATCTTTGTTGCACATATGCCTAATAATAAATATCTCTAGACCAAATAGACAACGATCGTTAACAAGAAATCCACTATGAGGATCATTGAATGTCTTCTGGGAGACTAAATGAGTAAAACCCAATTCTTTCGTGATTCCATTGAAGCACTTTGGAACCCCATCAGCATCTGTATGTATTAATTTAAACATTTTAATGCATTTTTATTGTGTATGTATGTACATATATATATGAATTAATTTTATGTGAGAAAAGATACCTTGGAAAATGTGGTACTTGTTTCTTATTTGGTCAAAAACAAACATTTTAAAGTTCACATTCACCTCCCACCCAGAAGGAAATGTTCCTTCCTTTAAAATTTCCAAGTAAAGAGAAATATAACCACTTCCATTTCTTTCCTTACATCCTTCAGGATAAAGACATAACCTCCTGCAATTTAGAAAAAAATTATAAGATTATTTACAACTATATATATAATATATATACACATATATATCTAGAATACCAGTTTAAACCTCCAGCTTCAAAAGTGTCAAATTCATGTCTTTGGATATTGTCTTTGCAAAGCAATGAGAATGATTTTATTTCGAATATATGAGCCGGTGGAAAATCTCTTGTGGTTCTTAAAATTCTGAAAGTATGAATATAAAATCAGCTTTCAATCTCAACAAAACAAAAAAGAAAATTGCAAACTATTTTCCCATAGTAAATACTTGGTACTTATAAACTACTCCTACTTATATTAAGGTGTATTTTAATGTATTGTTTAAGAGCTTCATTTATCAATTATATATACCTTCACTTTGATTTAATTGCAAAGAGGAATCTTGTGAAATAGGAGCTATCAATTTCCTATAATGAAAAAAGATAACTATTTATCATTAAACATCAATTAATTCCATAATTAGAAGGGATTATATATGAACTGGAAGTATATATAGTTTACTTGTACAATCACTTACTCTTTTTTCGTTTTAGTGACAAGAGCATTAGAGATGTTAGTATAGTATCCTTGAGACTTCAAACGAGATATCTGAACTGAATTATCTTTAACAAAAAGATTATCGTATTCTCGAGTTGATTTAGCAACAAAAACCTCTACGCCAAATACACAAGAATCCTCAAAAAGATATCCATTATTTTCCTCTTTAAAATTTTCAAGAGAAAGAAATTTTGCAAACCCCAATACTGTTCGACTTCTGTTAAAAACTCTCATCGGTCGTTTAGCATCTGCATACAAATTAAATTATGTATGAAAAGTTATTAAAAATCTTTATTAATGTGCAAGTAATTTGAAAAAATAATTAAAGACATTCATTAAAAAATTTATATATATATATATATTAAAAAGGAAAAACATTATTTAATGAAGTTACCTTGGACTGCAAGAAACTTCCCTTGTAATTGCTCTGAGACAAAAACTCTCAGATCAACATTGACTTCAAACGTAGGAGGTAAGGAAATTGTATCTTCCATTGCCAAGTAGAGGGAGATGTGGTTTTCCCCTCCTGCCTTTTCATTTCCATTCGGGTACAGAATCAACTTCCTAATCAATTTACTATTTCATCATCATATTGACATATATATATATATACACATTATATATAATAAATAACTTATGGTATTAATGTTTAGAAATAGCTTATATGTAAATGTTTAATATGCATATACATACATGTGTAGTAACTCACTAATTATAAAAGATGATATATAAAATATAACACGCCATTTATAACCTCCTACAAGGAAGACACCTGATTCAACTTTTTTCACTTGTGACTCCAATAATGATGAAAAATTATTTATTTTGAATACGTAGTGACGCGGTGGCTGATCTCTTATGTGTTTCAAAAGTCCTGAAGAAGAATTACTTAATTAATTCACCAAAACCTGTATACACACACATATATATATATAAATCTATATTTAGAATAAAAGAAGTGAGGAAAGAGAATTACCAGATAAAGTTTCTGTTTGATGAATGTACTTGTAACTATATTTTTTAGTGAGTACTTTATTGTAACTATCAGTAATTCTTGAATCTGACAAATTACGATCTCCAAAAGTTGTAGTTTGGGAGCCAGTAGTATCTCTAACAGAAATACTATGACCAAAATCATGGGAGCCAGTAGTATCCCTAACAGAAATACTATGACCAGAATCAGCATCGTACACATAATCCTCTTCATCTGAATGATCAATATATTCTTTTTCCATTTTCATTGCTACTGCTTTAACTTCAAACACTTGAGTATCCATAATATATATATGTGTATATATCCTCCACGCAGAACCTATATAAAGAAAAAATAACTAGGTTAGCTTGGGAACAAACAATTGAAAAATTGATATATTATGCAATCCTTACTTGACCTTTTTTCTTATATTCTATGATTTTATTTCAGTGAGAGAGTTCGACTTATATAATCCACTAACTATACTTTTCTTGAGTTTAAAGAAAACGATATTCTATACTTCAATTTACACATACAAGTAAAGCATTTGATATAAGCCTTTTTACTTGTTGCTAAAGTTTAATATATTATTTAATTTATACTATATTGTTTGGTACATCATTGTACGTAGAAGGAAGAAAAACTAAGATAGAATTAATCATATAAAATTAGAACATATTGAATTTAAATAATTTATATATAGAAAACAAGTATATAATTGAGACGTTGTAGTAACCAATAAATAATAAAACAAGTACCAATTATGAATTACCGGGGATTAGAATGAGATTTCTCAACAGAATAAATTTTATATAAAAGAATTAAAATGATGGTATTTGACTCTAAATTATTGTATATATAGGCTCCCCAATTTATTGTCATATGAAGTTGTGTTATGAGTGACTGGCTCAACAAGTTTTTTTTTGTAACCGGTTCAACGAGTTTAAATATTATACAAATATTTTACTTGCCAAAGGTTGTGATTTCTTCTTTTTAATCCAACGGATTTGATTAGATTAGTACTAATTTAACGACATGTTCAAGAATGAAAAAAACACGACATTAACATTGACGAGCACAACATCCGAGTACACAAAACAACAACACTTAACTCATTTTGCAGAATTTGATCGATGTAACTTTTGTACCTGAATGATCAAAATTTTTTTCTTCCATTTTCTTAATTACATGTACAAGTTGAAATATGTGAGGATACAGATATACACGTATGTAGATCATCGATGCAAAAACTATATAGAGAAAAATAAGTAGGTTAGACTGGATACAAACAATTAAAAAACTTATATATATTATGCAAATCCTTACTTGCCATTTTTCTTATATTATATGATTTTATTTCAAGGAGAAAGTTCTAATTATACAATCCATTACTTGTGGAAAAAGAGACATACTTTTCTTTGGCTAGAAAGAATAAATATACCATACTTTGATTTACACATGCAAGTAAAGCATTTGATGCAAGCTTTTTACTTACATATCACTCTAAGAAAAGCATTTGACACTTCTTTTTTAAAGATATGTAGTTTCAATTTCATACCAAATTCAAACCTCAAGAATATTTAAAGATCAAAAGATACAAGCTTATTTATGATAAAGAGGACTGAATTAGACAATACATTGAATACAAATTTGAGGAACTAAGACGACAAAAAAAATGTAAAAATTAAAGAGAATGAGTTGTTATTCTCTTCGTAAACCTCTATATTAGCATAACACTTCTTAATTTTCTCAAATTAGTAAATGTTTTCTTTTTATTAGGAAGTTTACTAAAGATAATTTTGTCAAATGGTGATTTCACTTTTAAGTATTTTACTATAAGTAATTTTGTTCTCAACAAAATTAGAGAAGTTGTTATAATCAACACAGCTCGTATGATCAATTAAATACATATGTTTCTTCATGATGTTAGCTTGTCCTCCAATCTTGTTATTGTAGGAATTCAGGCTAAAATTGATTTGCTCTCAAATTCAAGGAGAATTTTTAAAAAAAATTAAAAGGAAAAGCCGCCCTGTTATATACGAAGGAGTAGATCGAATGTTAAGAATCAACAATCTAATTATTAAAAAAAGAAAAAAAAAGTCCCTTACATACCCGAAGGAGGATATCAAACTTGAAAACAAATGGAAGTAATCGCGAATTCTTTTTATGTTCAATAATCCATAAAATAAGGTTTCATAGTAGATCAATGCGTCATTAACAAATTCCATATGGAAAATTTTCTCGAAAATAAATTTTGAACTTACAATTCTAATATCAAAACCTTAGAAGATATAATAAGATGTATCGAATGCTTTTCTCCATGAAAATCTTGAAGAAAATATATACATGATAAAAACCCATCTCCTACCCTCTAATTTTGCTCTTTTGATTAGCTCGGACTTAATGTAAAGACCTAAATTAATCTTTATCCTATCTACTCTTTTAGCCCGTATGAAACTCAAATCCAAAACAAAACTAAAAAAAGAAAAATTCAAACTATTTAGTTCATATGTAACCTAAACTTTCAAATTTTATTTGAATAATCTGTTATCATGAATGATGTGTCTAACGCCGTTTAACAGATATTTATGTAGTAGACTGATGGATCTATGTAAGCATTTGATTTTAAAAATGTTGCATGCGTGGTCGCCATGTGATTGCCACACCGACAATCACTTCGTATCTTTTTTTTTTTCCTTTCTTTTTTTATTATTTTTAAATAGTTATAAATTAAATTTAAATACATAAAAAGATAACAAGAAGGCATAAAACCACAAAGAAATTTCTGGTGCCAATACCAATCAATATTTTTCAGTCTCCCGTTTAAGTACTATCACCCAGTTTAACGACGACAACTGAAAATAAAATGTTATAAAAAAGCACATCAGTAAAGACAAAACAATTATGTAGTTGGCATGCCGGTAATATTTTTAAAACTCAATATTTTCGTAGACATATCTCATGCCACGGGGGCATACATCTAGCAAGTATTAGATATGTTGTTAAAAATAAGGGTTTTTTCGAATAAAATTTAAAAATACGTCTTATAATTGAAGTGAAAAATAATGAAGTAATTGATTTAAACTCATTTGAATAGTACAAAGGGCTTTTAAATATATTATCCCTATATATATATATTTGTATATCTCTTATAATATTATATATTTATATATTTAGGTTAAGTTCATCAGTTCAATACTTTTAATGTGACAATACTTTCTAAATTAACTTTAGAAAATTATTTCAAATTAACTCTAGAAAATTATTTCAGCCAGAAACATAACATCTATTTTTATAAAAAAAAATTTACCGAAAAGTTACTCTAATAACATTTTTAAAGCTAACAACACAAACTAAAAGTTGTCTCAAATTCTTCTTTAAAAATATTTTTATTTCGAATATTATCATTTTAAATACTCTATTTACAGTATGTTTCTCAACCATGACAAGCAAAATCTCCTTTTAAGTTCAGAAAATATAATCTTGAAAAAGTATAAGAGAGAATATGATCTTTCCTTTTTTGGTATGGTCTAGATTTTCGTTTATAGTTCCACCATTTAATTCTTTCTTACGACGTCGTAAATATGTTTTTGCGAGGAAGTTGATTTGAAGTAGATCGAGTTTCGCACTTGAGAAAAATAATTTTGTTCTTTCCCAATTTGTGTATTTTTCCATAATGAAAATATCTCAATGTAAGATTTGGTCAAGCTTTTGAGAAAACGTTTATGAAGAGGACTTTGCGAAGAATTCGTTTGAGTTCTTTGTCTTTATTTTAAAGTATTTTTTAATCTATATCTCCTAATATGTTACGTAAATAAATTTTACTTATGAATAAATATCACGATTACACACTTGCATAGTGACTAACTAGTTCAAATATACATATCGGTAATAATTTTAATTAATTAGTCTACACTACCAGATGTGTGTCTAACACATTCCCGTTATAATACTCTCATTTTGTTCAGATTAATTTTGTTATTATTATTATTATTATCCTTTGTTTAACTCAAATATATTTCAAAATCTTTTTGTTGTTAATTTAAATTCAAAATTTTAATTTTAGGACACCGAAAAGGGAAAAAAATCTTTTTCTTATTAAATCCAACTCAATTTTTTTTTTTTTTAAAAAAAAAGAAGAATCAGAAGCCTCCTTTAATTTCACCCCAAACAAACCAAACCCAGCTCACCAGAAATACCAAAAAACGGCGCCGTTTGATATGTTCTTCATTGTCCAAATAAATGGCGAATAAAGGAGAGAAGCTCATATAGGACCATGGTAGAGAGGCATGCATCGGGAAGAGGGAAGCTCACAAGGAAGGCGACAGGGCGACAGAGGCAGAAAGGGTATCAGCCAGAGAGACGATGAGACAGAGCTAGGCACAGAGAGAGAGAGAGAAGCTCATATAGGACCATGGTAGAGAGGCATGCATCAGGAAGAGGGAAGCTCACAAGGAAGGCGACAGGGCGACAGAGGCAGAAAGGGTATCAGCCAGAGAGACGATGAGACAGAGCTAGGCACAGAGAGAGAGAGAGAGAGAGACAGAGAGAGAGACGATGAATAAAACTTTATATTATCATGGTGGTAATAAGTGCCTCACATTTTTTCACCTTGACCACCTTGAATCGTACCTACTTTAGATATCTAATTCCACCTCAAATAAATTAGTAGAAACTCTCTTAAAATTTCATGATAATAATTAGGTTTTCTAGGAGGCTTTGCTATCTAATTACCCGAAGTTGTGAGACACCCTTTTCGTACCATTTTGGTCCCGATTTTAACATATTTTTTATTCATACTTTTCAATTATAATTTATGCAAGTTTGCTATATATATATATATATATAGTTTAATGAACACGAAATCAAAAATCTTATCATTCACATGGTGGAGTTGCACGAAAGAAGGCTGCATCTATCGATACAATAATATATTTTTGTCATTTGTAAATTTTTATTTTCTATATGAATACATAATTTCACATTCATTCTACTTAGCTTACAACACAATTCAAATAAAATTCTAATAAACATAATTGAAGCTACATATTTTTATATGTACATGTTCACAACCTTTAGAATATATGATATTTTGGTGATACAACTGCCCATTGAATATAACTACACATAATCTAGAACCTAAATTTCCAACAAAACATTATGGACAACTATGGAAGTAAATATCACCTCAATTATTAAGGTATCTTTGCAAATATAACCTTTTGATTTATCGTGCAAATCTAATAATGAAATAAATCTTTTATAGCCCCAAATTGTCGAAGAAGGATATTTAAATATACTAGTCACTGAAAAAAAAAAATAAAAATAATGTTAGAAATTTCTTTAAAAAAAATGACGTTGGAAATAATGAACTTATAACTAATTATTATTTTTTTAAAAAAAAATAAACTATGAGATCAAAAGTAAATGTGAAAGTTTAGACTTACATGATTTCTCACAATGGTTATTAGTGACTTGATCTCTAATCCGTAAGTTATACTTTATGTGATGCTCCTGCTTCAAAGGTAAGGATTTTGCGTCAACTAAGGACAGGAAGAGTGAGAGCCATTTATCAGCTTCTACACCGGTATCTCCTTTTGGATAAACTATTAATTGCCTGAAATAGTAGATGGTATAAATTAACTAATAACATTCAATGTTGGAAAGTTTATATTTTTTGTATTAAAAAATTCAATCGTTTTTAAAATTTTTATAGATATCTTAACTAAGAGAACCTGATTGTTCGTAATGTTCTTTTCACTCAAAAATTTATACTCTCATTGAGACTATGTCGAACAATGTCAATACAATCCCATCAATATATCAATGAGTTAAATATTTACTCTTATTAAATCAAATATTATAAGTCGGTTACTGTCGATTTATAACATACCCACAAAATAATAAATTTTACATTCTAAATGATATTCAAACTTGTGATTTTAAGTAAAATACAAATATTTTATCCATTAAACCAACATATTATTACTTTCAAAAAATTCATTAGTTGTAAGGACAATACATACTCATACATACATAAATAGATATTATATAACATACATACCATTTTCTTCCACATATGGTGAAGGTCATAGACTCGTGTCTTCTCGAGTTTAATGTACTAAAGTTGTCAATCAGCCAAGTGTATGTGTTGCAATTAGCAGGATCTTTTATCATAACGTTTTTGTTGCACATATGCTTAATAACAAATATCTCTACACCAAATTTACAATGATCATTGACAAGAAATCCACTTTGAGGATCATTGAATGTTTTTTGGGAGACTAAATGTGCAAAGCCCCATTCTTTCGTGATTCCATTAAAACACTTCGGAACCCCATCAGCATCTATATATATATATATTAATTTAAATATTTTAATAAATACTCATAGTGTATATCTATATATATATATATATGTATTGATTTTAAGTGAGAAAAGATACCTTGGATAATGTGGTACTTGTTTCTTATTTGGTCAAAAACAAACATTTTAAAGTTCACAGTCACCTCCCATTGAGAAGGAAAAGTTCCTTCTTTTAAAATTTCCAAGTAAAGAGAAATATGACCACTTCCATTTCTTTCCTTGCATCCTTCAGGATAAAAACATAGCCTCCTACAATCCAAAGAAAAATTATTAGCTCACTTACAACTAAATATATAATAATATATATACATACATACACGTATATCTAGAATACCAGTTCAGACCCCCAGTTTGAAAAGTGTTAAATTCATGTCTCTGAATCTTGTCTTTGCGAAGCGACGAGAATGATTTTATTTCAAATATGTGATCTGGTGGAAAATCTCTTATAGTTCTTAAAATTCCTAAAAGCATAAACGTAAAATCAGCTTTCAATCTTAACAAAATAAAAAAACATTGCACACTATTTTTCAAAATTAAATACTTTGTGCTTCTAAAGTACTCCTACTTAAATTAAAGTGTATTTTGATTTATTGTTTAAGAGCTTCATTCATCAATTATATATACCTTGGTTTT
The DNA here is from genome assembly GCF_000150535.2 of Carica papaya. Next base: position 277,262 of record NW_019014469.1, read on the forward strand.
GGTCTAGTTGGAAAGAGGAATCTCGTGAAGTAAGAGCTACTAAATTCCTATAATAAAAAAAAAAACAAAGATTATTTAACATTAAAAAATAATTAATTTCATAATTTAAAGGGATTATATATGAAGTGAAAGTGTATATCGGTTATTTGTGTAATTACTTACTCTTGTTCTGTTTTAGTTGTAAGAACCATGGAGCCATTAGTATAGTATTCTTTGGACTTCAAACGAGATATCTGAACTAAATTATCTTTAACAAAAAGATTATCGTATTCTCGAGTAGATTTTGCAACAAAAACCTCCACACCAAATGTACAAGAATCTTCAAGAAGAAATCCATTATTTTCATCTTTAAAATTTTCAAGAGAAATAAATTTTGCAAACCCTAATACCAGGCGACTTCCATTAAAAACTCTTATCGGTCGTTTAGAATCTGCATACAAATTACAATATGAATGAAAAGTTATTAAAAATCTTTATTAACGTGCAAGTAATTTGAAATACTATTAAAAACATTCATTGAAAAACTTGTATATATATATATATATAATACTAAAAAGAGAAAACATTAACTGATAAAGCTACCTTGGACTGCAATAAACTTCTTTTGTAACTGCTCCAAGACAAAAACTCTCAGATCAACATTGACCTCAAACCTAGGAGGTAAGGAAGTTGTATCTTCCATAGCCAAGTAGAATGAGATGCAGTTTTCCACTCTAGCCTTTTCATTTCCATTTGGGTACAGAATCAACTTCCTAATCAATTTACTATTTCATCATCACATTGACATGTATATATATATATTAAATATAATAAATAGTTTATGGTATTAATGTTTAGAAATAGCTTGTATGTAAGTGTTTAATCTGCATATATATGCATGTGTTGTAACTCACTAATTATAAAAGTTGATATATAAAGTATAACACACCATTTATAACCTCCTGCAGTAAAGACACCTGATTCAATTTTTTTCACATGTAAATCCAACAGTGACGAAAAATTGTTTATTATGAGTAGGTAGTGTCGTGGTGGTTTATCTCTTATGTGTCCTAAAAGTCCTGGAAAAAATCACTTAATTAATTTAAAAAAATCTATATACATATATATTTGTAATAAAACAAGTAAGGAAAGAGAATTACCATTTGAGCTTTTCATTTGATGAATGTACTTATAACTATATTTTTGTGTGACTTGATTATTATAACTATCAGTAATTCTTGAATCTGAGAGATTATGATCTCCATGAGTCGTAGTTTGGGAGCCAATAGTATCCCTACCAGAAAGACTATGACCAGAATCATCATCGTACACATAATCCTCTTCATCTGAATGATCAAAATATTCTTCTTCTTCTTCTTTTTCGCTTGCTACCGCTTTAACTTCAAACAGTTGAGTATCCATAATAAATATATATATATATATATCCTCCACAGAGTACCTATATAGAGAAAAAATAACTAGGTTAGATCGGGAATAAACAATTGAAAAACATATATATTATGTTATCCTTATTCGACCTTTTTCTTATATTCTATGATTTTATTTTAATGAGATAGTTATATTTATATAATCCACTAACTATACTTTTCTTGAGTTTAAACAAAAAATATACCATCCTTTAATTTATACATGCAAGTAAAGCATTTGATATAAGCCTTTTACTTGTTGCTGAAGTTTCATATATTATTTAATTTATATTATATTCTTTGGTACATCATTGTTCATAGGAGAAAAGAATGTAATATAGGATTAACCATATAAAATTGGAACATATAATTGATTTTAAATAATTTATATATAAAAAACGAGTATATAATTGAAACATTGTAATAACCAGTAAATCATAAAAATACATGTCTATGAATTACTGGAATTAGCATGAGATTTCTCAACGGAACAAATTATATATAAAAGAATTAAAATGATGATAATTGACTCTAAATTATTTTGCATATAGAGTCCTCAATTCATTGTCATATGAAGTTGTATTATGAGGTCTTTAGGTATTATTATCGACTCGCTCAACAAGTTCTTTTCTTGTCTTTTTTGTTGTAACCTGTTCAATGAGTTAAATATTATACAAATATTTTGCTTCCCAAAGATTATGATCTCTTCTTTTTAATCCGACGAATCTGATTAGATTAACTGATATATTATACAACATATTACCCAATCCTTATTTTCTTATAATATATGATTTTATTTTGTGGAGAAAGTTCTACTCATATAATCCATTACTTGTGGAAAAAGAATCACACTTTTCTTGAGTTAAAAAGAATCACACTTTTCTTTGATTTACTCATGCAAGTAAAGCATTTGGTACAAGCTTTTTACTTAGATATCACCCAAAGAAAAGCATTTGCTACTTCTTTTTAAAGATATATAATTCAAAACTCAAAAATATCTAAAGATCAAAACATGCACTGAAATTAAAGTTCGAAAGATATAAGCTTATTTATGATAAAGAGAACTGAAATAAACAATACGTTGAACGCAAATTTTAAAAACTAGACATACAAAAAATATAAAATT
>NW_019014470.1:0-11475 GCF_000150535.2 Carica papaya
AGTAATAAAATAAATTATTAAAGCAAACGAAATAAAAATCCTATGGGGTTAACCTCCGTTGGGCAACTTTGATGAGGTCCAGGAGGTAATCTTTATTTACAACTCCAAGTTATCGATTAACCGACTATTCCCATACCCGGTCTGGTAATGGGCGCTAAATATGTCACCACCTCAATATCCCATCTGGTATGAGGGTGAATTATACCTCTCAACCCCTTCTAGTATGGGATTTCTCAACCCCGCACGATTAAGGTAATGTCCATGGTAGGATTTTTCTATGTACTGGGTCCGTCCACCCTTTCCCAAGCTACCTAGTAAGCCTTTCATATATAGATTCATATCATCAAACCATCACCAATCACATACTAACATCTCATTTCATTTTTATAGATCAATAAAACGACATTTAAGCAGACAATACAAATTTATACCTTAACAATTAAGAAACGTAATTAGGGCATTTATTTCAAATCAGTCAACAGATAAAAATAAACTATTAAGCAATCAATAAATGAGAAAGCAATTAAACCAATAAATCAAAGTGCGTATGGTAAGTAAACCGAATAGTATAGACATAAATGAGCAATGCAAATAAAATAAGCAATTACATACTGATCAATTTCGGTTTTACTAATGACATGTAATTAATTTTAAAATTTTTCTAATTTTCACAAAGCACAATATTATTCATTATTAACCTTTAATTTACCATAACAAAAGAGTGAGGGATTCTTATCCCGGATCAGTGACTGAAACACCGTACTTTTCACTGCGCCTCCTGGTGGTCCTTGAGTTTCCTGAATTTTTTCTGCAAATATTAAAAATACTCGTCACATATCTAAAAATACATCAAAAGGCCAAAATAAGCATTTTAAAAACTTTTCCGACAAATTTAGGGTTCCGATATGGTAGTGTCGCCGTGTTTCGGTGCTCGCTCTGCCGCCTACGATGACAATTCCTCTCAATCTGCTCGTTTTCGGTCGATTTTGCATGGAAACCTGCAAAAAAACCAACTTAGGAGGTGTCTATTGGCCGGAAAAGGCAAAAACTGAAACCCTACTGGCCGGGGGGGTCTCCGAATGCAGTAGTTCCGTCGTTCCTCCTTCACGGTCAAGGTTCTCCTTCGGCTTACTTGTACCAGAGAAAGACAAGGAACACAACAGTCAAAAAATCATGTGAAACGGGAAGCGGGAAGAGGGTCATCGGAGGGGGTTTTGGATTTCTACCGTGGTGGCTCAGTCGAGCTTCGCTCGTATTTTCTAACTCACCCATCGGCCTTTCAACTACGATATAGGCATAGGAAGATTTCGGCTTAAATTTCGAGCGGAGGGGATGAAAATCTTACCTTTTCAGCATCGACGGTGGCCGATCTCCTTCTCCGACATTTGGTTCACTTCTCCGCCGCCCTTCTTCTTCTTCTCTGGTCACTGCTCTGTCGACTAGGGTTTTGGTTCCCTACGAAGAGGAGTTTAAATACTCCTCTCTATTCGATCCAGGTCGTCCATTCGAGTCGACGTGGAGCGAGAGAAACCGTCCGATTATTGCCTGTTTAGGCCAATCACGTGGACGAATTAGAACCGACCATCATGATCAATCTCATTCATCCGATCGCGTTTAAAGAGGAAACATATTCAAATCATTCGTGCGTGTGAAATACGATCTAGACCATTAGACTGCCCAGGCACGCGAATTGTTAGCGTGAACTCAGTGTTAGCGTGTCCGCCACGTGAAATACTCTGAGTCGCTGTTGTCGTTGACGTGGTCGTACCACATGGTCGTATTTTTTCTTTTTGTAAATTTATTCCCTATTTTTAATTTTTTTTTCAAAAACATCCTCATTTATTCACGATTTCATCTTTTTTAAAAAAAATTATTTTTAAACTCATACCTAATCTATTTTTTCTCAATAATTTTACAAAAATAAAATAAAATAAATATTAATTTATTTTAATACACTTATTTTATTAACGTAGAACTTATCTCATACCTAATTTTTAAACTCAAGTGTTACATCACATGAAAGAAATAAGAAATTATACTTTGTTGCACTTTTGTTTTTCAAATATTTCAATGTATATTTTTTCAAAATGTTAAGAAAAGTATCTTTTTTTAACTAAATTTTTTTTTTACATTAAATAAAAATACTCTTTAAATATGAAAATTTTCTTTAAATAAATTATATTAAAATATATTTTATTCCATTTTTTTTTTTATCGAAGTTGATAAATTTACACTTCCATTTAATTACAAGTTATCTTTGATATCATAACATAATTATGTGTTCGTATCTTACTTTTTTTTTTTCAATATACATGAGAAAAATAAGGAATTATTTTTTGTTTCTCAAATATTTAAAATATATATATATATTTATTCAAAATATTAAGAAAATATGTCTTTTTTGATTCCTAAAAACAGCTAACTTCATTAGGAAATATGGCATCCAAATGGTGTGCGTTAAAGCATTTTACAGGACTCTGTAAGAGATTTCACCATTGATGGTCTCAACAGCAAACAGGTTCATGCGCATGAGCAGTAGCAGATAAGCTCTTCCATTAGCCCCTACAACAAACAAACCACACCACCACCAAGTCAATTTACCCCCCCAGCTAACTTCTAATTCAGACGGTAAAACAGTAAATGCTAGTATTTTAGAAGTACCTACTAACTTTGAGGATTACGCTTGGCATTAAATATAAGTATATATACATATATGTACACACAGATTATATAGTATATTACAACCTAACATCTATGTTGAGTTTTTGGGTCATGAAGTTTCAGTTATCTATGAAGTGAAACAAATTGAAACAGAACCTGGTGAAGAACACTTACAACTTTGTTGTCGAGATACTGATACTGAAAAACAAGAAGAAATTAGCTTGACAAGCATACCCATTAAGGAGGCAATCTCATCCTTGTTGAAGTAGATGATCTCCTCTGTTTTCTCTCTCTTGCGCAGGCTTGAGTTAATTTTCTCTACAGCACCAAGCAGATCCTGGAAGTCAACAGAGCACCAAGTTGAATGTACAAGCTTTATATACACACAGAGAATTGGCTGTAAATTAATGAGGGAAAATCTCCTAGAGAGAGAGAGATTATTCGTATTCAAAGTAAATGTTACTTACAAATGCAAGTTAAGCAATGTACAATATATATCCAGCATAACCCCAAGATACAATGATCACCATGTGCAACATAGAGAATAATTCACAGAAAGGAAAATACTAGGGCCAGAAAATATCAGAACAATTCCCTGGTTTGCCAGCAAAATCAAATGAGATAAACTACAGCTATTGTTTAAGGACATAATTGAATATCAAGGTGACAGCCATTTTGAGCATACCCATCCAAAGTGCATTACTAAATCGACTCTAAATTAATAAAAAGAGATTTTACAAGTAATCTGCATGTCAAGGGAAAAACTCTATGGATTATTAGGGTCTGAAATAAGAATAATTGTTTAGTATTGTTATTTGTGATTGTTCTGTCTGTATCCCCTCACAGATTCCTTTAATACTTGAGAAAACATAAGCAACCAAAAGACATCTCAGAAACTCTTTTTAGTTGTAAGCCATGAGCTTATAAGCCATATTTACAAAACAAATACTGCAATAACCTATTTTCTATAGAACTAACTCATAAACTGCTCTGAATATAAACTGTCAAAATAAACACCCTCAACAATTTTCATCAACCAGTCATAATTGTCCAAAACCCTCTTAAAATTACACTTCAACTGAGTGGAGGCATATTAACTAACCCGCAAAGTTATAAACATCAGAATAGACACATTAAACTTGAAGTTTCGTAATGGTTTGATAAGACACGTTATCTTTCCTTTTATCCATGTAAGTACTAAATATTCCATATGAGTCTCCATCTCTGTCTTAGCCTTTAAATGGTAAGATAACAGGCCAAAATAGTGAACTCAAGAGAAATTCATACCTCCCATGATGCTAGGCTTTTCATGTAAGAAGGAAGACCCTCATAATCATCCTTAGACAACTTTATCATTGGTTTGGGAGCTTCCAGTGTCTTTTGATCAGCTTTTACTTTTCACAGTGAATAAAATTAGATTATAATCAGATTCTAATCACACTTGAAAAATGGATAGATAGGCAGTACTAGCTAGTAAAATATAACAACTTCTTACCTCCAGGAATTCCTGAGGCCTTGGAAGAGGATTGTTGTGAATCAAAATCAAATGATTTGTCCCTGGAGTATCTGAAAAATCATAGATCGTTAGGAAGTGTGAAGATAAGTATGAAAAGATATGTCAATATTAATCATTCTAAAACTTTAAACAACTCACTTCACTGAATCTTGCCACGAAATTCCATAATCATCAATATTATCAGCTAGAGAGGAAGCAAGATAAAGAGATCAGTAGAATGGTCTGAGTAACATCTACGTATAGAATCATCTACAGATTTCAAAATGAAGAAATCTAGCAACCTGTCAGCCAAAAGTTCTGATATCCAAAGTGATCAGTAGAAGAAAGATTGAAAAAGTAACAAAATAATTTGTACTAAAAATTCTTAAGGCACTCAGTTAGTCCATCTAGTGGTTTGTTTTCAGATTTCACTCACCTTTAGATGCTAAATTAGCAAGACAAACATCCGAAAGCCCAAGATTCCTCAGACTCAGTGAATCGTCATCAAGTCTAGAGAACATCAAGAAGAAAACAGAAGAATCATATGGTAGTAGCCAATAAAGAAAACTGAAATCAAAAAATGCAGAAGGGTCTGGCTCCGATTCGCTTTAACGAGTCTTTCTTAGCTAAGAACTTGATGAGGAATGTAAATAAACCGGATAGACCTTAGATGTTAAACTCTCTAACGACGTATACGAAGCTAGTTAAAACATATTAAAGGATACAGAGGGTTTTCTTCCAAATCCTTTATGATAGAACGTGAGGCAGACGCAGCTCCACGATATAAGGATGGAGGATGGAGATCGTCCTCCGGGTACTTGATGTCCAAGCCAACAGGCGTTGATAAACCAGATACCTTATCTTCCTCTTCATCAATCTCAACTTCTAAGCTCAAAAATTAAGAGAAACAAAGAGAAAGAGAGAAGTAAATTCAAGCCATTACAATCAATAAAGTCACTCCACATAGGTATATCATATGACAAAATGTACGAATGAGAATTACCGGGAATATAACCGAAGCTCTTGAGACGATCCTCGAGGGAAACGAGGTCGGCTTGGTTCTTCTTGTAAACTTCATTGCAGTGACCTAACAGTTCCTCGAAAGAGACGGTGCCAAACGACATTGAGTCGAGCATGTTAAGGTCGGAGCTGGCGCTGGAAACGCGGCGGTTCAAGCACTGAATAAAAGTAGATGATGCAGAGTCTAACCAAATCACCAACCCAGAAGAAAAAAAAAAAAGTCAAATGGGTATTACTACTGCGTTTGAATTTTTGAAAAGATGCATTCAATTGGAAACACAGAGAGAGGCATGATTGGGTGGCGGGTGGAAGAGAATGACTGACCGAGAGGGATGGGGCGGCGCTCCACCGACTGCTTCAGGGCGTTGCAGCTGCCTTCGAGGTGGTTGCAGAACATGCCAAAGCTCTTGCAAAACGTCCGCATAGATTCCTCCATGGCTGAATAGTTTCCGAGATTAGCGAGATCAACTCGATTCAGTTTATTGAAACTGAAAGCAAAGTCATTCACCATTTCGCTTATTTGAAAAACGAAGCTCGAGACAAAGCGCCAGAATGGAGCTTTTCTAATTACATCATCATTTAGAAATTAGAGAACTTCCCCCATCTAGCGCCTGTAGCTCAGTGGATAGAGCGTCTGTTTCCTAAGCAGAAAGTCGTAGGTTCGACCCCTACCTGGCGCGTTTTTTCCTTCGTAATTGACACAAATTTTCTTTTTGCCTTTTTCTTTTGAACAGTTTTCCATAAAACGTGTTCTCAACATCTTCTGTCCTTTTCTTTCTTTCTCTTTTTCTAAAATTTCCATATATTGCTTAGGAGATCTCTTGTATCAATTTTACAGTAAAGGCTTTTGGAAATTAAATGGCATCACCCCTTTTCTTTTCTCTCGAAATTTGAACATGAAGTTTAGCAGCAAATTACATCATGAACATGACACAAGGAGAGCAACAGAAAGACAAAAGAAAAATCAAAGAAAAAGGAAAAGGAAAGAGCTTGAAATATTATATATACAAAGTCAAGGCTGTACTTCTCTTTCCCTCTCGGACAGAAAGCATATATACATATTCCCTTGTACTGAACTAATTACATGGAGATTTCACAGTCAATTCATCATTATTCAGGTGAGTTCCCCTTTTATAGCTGCAGCACATCTCTGAATAGCTCTAGCCACCCTCCAGATCTCATGTTGAATTGCTGCCTCTCCATCTTTTTTATTCATTCGCAAGGATTTCGAAATAGCATCCGCTATTCCAGGGAAGAATTCCAATTTGCTCGTTTGTTCACCAGCAGGACCATAAACCTGCAACAAGCGAAGATTGCCATAAAACGAGCTTTCCCACATTGATTAATAATGATGGCACTTTGAGTAGAACAAAAACAAAATCGAACTCTTTTCATGTGCTAAATGATTTAAGACAAGTGGCATGAAGTACTTACAAGATGCTTGAACCACTGTCTTCCCTGGAGACCATCAGAATCCAAGAAGCCTCTTTCTGCAAACATCAACCTGTCATTCAGCATTCGGATCTTCAAAGCTGCAAAATTGTCTTTTCGTGCTTGCTCTCTCAATCCCTGCAGCCCAACAAATTGAGCACGATACACCAATGGTCGTAAAAGAGGATGAGACTTCAATAGGCAACACATGGATACTTCCATATTAATTCACAAAATCATGTATATGTTTGAAGATTTCTACCTTTGCTTCGTTGTCAGCTTTTTTAGCCGCAAATAACAGTTCTTGGATAGCTGCAGCTAAGGGATCTAGAGAGACATTCCCATCCAGCAAGCTGCACAAGGCATCCTTATGGCTCTGCCCAAGATTGGGAAACCGAGTTCTGTTATCCATTTTGTAGACTATGAAATGCATAAACATAACTCTAAGTATGAGACATATTTTCCATCCAAAAGATGTAATGCAAGAACAACACACCATCTTTCCAGAATTTACCGTTCAATTACTAAATACAAACATGACAATCTTAGGCTTTAGACCTATCACACGACTTAATAATCCAAAATGTCTCCAACTAAGATAATCAAGCACATAAAAATATACGATCATGCTCATATTTTCTTTGTACATAATTTTGCAAAAGCTAAATATTCTTATCTTCCTTTTTAGACCTTAGAATATGTAGTTCATCTAAACTGAAGAGAATGGTGACTTTGATTTATATTATGAAGTCAAATGGATTTATTTTTTAATTTTATTTTTGTACTCATCCATATCAAGGCCCGATCCTATATATATTGTAGCTAAACATTGTTTTCCTACTTGGAAGGGGGCTGGGGAACCTCTCAGGTGTTAAGTGAAGATATATTCACACCTGTAGCTGATCCGCATAAGAGATGTAATTGAAAGGAAGAATTGAATCATCAGCTAGATGAAGGGCTAGAAGACCCCAAATTCCAGCAACTGAGAATTAAAAAAATGGAAATGTTAACTCGAAGATGTTATGACAAAAACTGGTGATTAATAAGAATGTCGGAAGGAAAGGAAACTAACCAGCAACATGACGCTGAAACGATGGATCTGCGTAGTTTATCATCCACTCAAAGGAATCAAATGCAGTGTGATAGACAGGAAAATCTGAATGATAGAAGATCCATTAAAATACAAATATATACTTGCAGCACAGTTATTCCCAGGTACCACCAGAAACAATGTTCTCAGTTTTTCTGGCCACGTCAAGTTTGCCTTCAGTCATTTCTGGGAAAACATTATCCTAGTTCAGCTTTCTTGTGCACTTAAGGAACAAATGCATGTTGGTTCCATGGTGCCACTACCACCAGAGCTTCACTAGACTAGCAGTGTTTATTAACTCGCAAATTCTTGGTTGCAGACCGTAGCTTTTTTATTATGGGTCATCTCCCCTAGTCTTGTGAGGATTTAATGGCCTTTATTGACTTGCTGACAGAATTGTAGAGCTTTTGTATTTTTGCACCCACTTGTTGCTTTTAACACCAACTTTATATTTCCAAAAAAAAATTATTAACTCCCAAACAATAAACATGATACCAAAAACCCACAAAAGTAGATTTAGCACCACTTCTCAAGGTGACAAGTAGAGAAGAAGGATAATTTCCAAGCTTTGGAGTAGATCCTATTTGGTAAAAGAGGAAAACTGCTCAACTCTAATTAAAGCCAAGATAGATTGCCAGGCCTTGGGAGAAATTAAGACCAAGTTCAGTTTTTGGTTAGAGAGATTTACCTTCTCCATAGTAGATATCAATGGATGGAACCCCAGCATGGTGTACAAATGGAGCAAAATCAGAATCCAGTCCACTAAGTCTCTGAATCTGCAACCCAAGAAAGCAAGTCAAATTCAGCATTCAGGAAACATTTTTGCAATTCTAACAAATCCCCAGAAAGGGGACAAAAACTTCCAAATATATACACCATGGGTTGGTTCTGGGAATAATTTTTAAGAGAATTTAGTGTTGTTGCCATTTTTGCTTGCAGAAAAACAAAAAGTGGGATAAGATGCAAATAAACCATCAAAGACCTGGTTTATTTTCAATATATATATATATTATCATGCAGCTAATAAGATTCACCAATCCTCTCATGGGGCCATGTTGGTTAAGTGCAAACTTAAACTCAAGCTCCATGATTCAAGGATTGGTGGAAGAACAAAATGCTAAAAAGAATCTATAGCCCCACATTGATGCCTCCATTTGTAGCTTTCCAGGCTTCATATATTGTTGAACCCTCTGAGTCAGGATCCTGAACCTGAAATAAATTCGAAGAACAGTTGCTTAAAACACAAATATTCCCTACAAGCACTAAGATAAGTTCATATCTAGAGTGTGCAATCAAATGATTTTGATTGATTCTTAATTTCATTCATATCCTCCAGTACCATCTTTGCAACATCAACAAGGAGAGTATCTAGCTGCGGAGTTGCTCCTGCAAAGAATCCAGGGCCTTGAACTGCACAATCTACATTGAGATAGGCCACAGCTTTTGCACCCAGATTCACAAGGTTCTGTTCAACCCATTCAGTGGAGCCTATCTGGAAGCAGAACCACAATTGCATGGGCATGTTAGAGAACCTAATTGCGAAAGAACTGCAGTAAAGAACGCTTGTTTAAGTTGATGACTTTCCAAAATAATCTTCAACATATTTTGGACACACTTCTTGCTCTGTTTAGTTCAAAACTATCCAATTATTGTCCGATTTCCAAATCTTAATTGTTTGATATGTAAAACTCGGTCATACTTATTAACATATTTGAAGCGTAATTGAACTAACTTCACTCATATCTTGAATTCCAGAATGATGATTTCCCGTTCCTACTTATCAAGGAAAAATAACAAAACCAACTACCTTAGACTGCAAATAAAATTTACTTGGACTTCCAATGTTATTTTCATTTAAAATACTTTTTAGTTGTTTTGTAGTTTCATTTCTATTTTATATAATTGAATATTTGAACGAAACTCAGCCTAGTACTCACAAACAAAGGTAGAATATTACCTACCATCCCAAATTCTTCAGCATCCCAACTGCAGAGGATAATTGTTCTTCGAGGGTTCCACCCCATCCGCATCAAAAAGCCATATCGCCTGGCAATATCAAGTAAGGCAGCGGTCCCACTATTGGGGTCAACAGCTCCATACGTCCATGCATCTCTATGATTGCCAAGAAGCACATATCTGTCAGGCTCTTCCGTCCCCTTAATGACAGCAAAAACATTATGGATAGTGACCACTTTCTTGTCGCCCTATTGAAACAGAAAATAAGTAGAATCAATCAAGAAATGATAAGGAAATTCCGAAACAGAATCCAAAATGCCAGGCTTCAAAATAATTCTTCATGCTGATAGAAAAATTTTGACAATATCTGATAGTTTCGCTACAGGTGTTGCATTGGTGTCATGCACATGTCCATGACCTCGAAGGACTCCTGTTATATTCCAAATAAGACAATTTTATGCAGCCTAAGAGCCTACTTATGCAGATATTCCATAAAGAGAATGCATCTGATCCTGGTGTAGGTGAACGTCCAAAATAATTGGGTCCACGAGAGGAAAGAAAGCCTACTTATGCAGATATTCAATGAAGAGAATGACTCCTGGGATAGGTGAATGTCCAAAATAATAGGTTCCATGAAAGGAAAATAAGTGACCCACAGAGTAATCAAACAAAGAGATTAATCTTATTGCTTTTCTCTCATTTTCCGAGGCCAGGAGAGGCACAAACTAGTGCAAATGCCAAATTCCAATTCAAATGAATAGCACAAAATCATCTGAAAGTACCCTAAGAAACTGATCAAAAGCCACCGTTCGTTCAAGTAAAAGATTAAGTAGCTAATCCTAAGGGATGACCATTTTTGCCAATTCCTTCAATCTCTTTCCCAGATGCCAACAAGAATCATAATATATTTGTCATTTCTGTTTTACCTCTATATCTAGATATGTGTCTACATACATGTATAAATACATGAGACAAACTAACAAAAAAGTTTCCCAACTCGTCACAATTTGTACAAGGTACAAAAAATCTACCATTCAAACCATTCAAGTTTGAACTTTACCCAGCTCTTCCCAAAAAGAACAGTTTAAACTTATCCAAACTATATTGTACCAACCCTAAAAACGCATAAAAAGATAAGTCAAATGAAAAGTAAATCATACCACCTTTAAAGCCGCAACTAGTTTTAACAGTAAGCCAAACAAAAGTCAAAGACGGAATTCCTTTCCAGGAAATAACGCTTTATTTTTTATTTTTTTTTTATAATTTGACTGAAAATTTGCGTTAGAGAACAAAAAGGCCATGGATATAGATATTAACACTCGTTACAGCCACCAACCTGGTATGTTAAGTTCACCATAGTAGGTCCTGGACCGACCCGCCACACCTCCCGACCCGAATCTATCCATTCCTGCGGCGCCATTTGACCTCCTAATGACCCCAAAATGATCTCAGCGTTCTTCAAAGACAAGGGCATAGATGGAATTTTAGGAAACCGCCTTGAAACTTTGCTGTCATCGAAACCGAGAGCTTCCCCTCCTTCAACCCCGGGCCAGCCCGGGCTAAGCGGGTCCCCGATCCCTCTCATCACGGTCCCCCTCTCCACGCCACCCACTGTTTTGTCCCCTTCGGCGTACAATAGCACCCCAAGCGCACCTTTAACCTCCGCTGTTTCGACAACCCCACCTCTTCTCAACAAGCCGCTTTTTCTCGCTAAAACAACGCACCCACTAACGTTCACTCCCATCATGCGTAACGTACGGTAGTCCTCTTCCCGCCCATAATTCACGAAAACCACCTTAGCCTGCGCCGACCCAGATGGGGA
>NW_019014470.1:16683-34177 GCF_000150535.2 Carica papaya
TAACTGAGAAAATATAAAAATTCGATTTAAAATAATAAAAAGTGAGCTAATAAGGAATTTTAAGTGGATCTGGAATAATAAATTCCAGATAAATATATCAAAATTAATAAAATTCAGATACATTCTTCTAAGTTTGTCTTGATCATCTTCTAAAAGAATTTCCACCTGTCTTGTTGAAACTAATTTGAGTATTTCCAAATGGTTTTTTTAAAAATAATGATTTTTTAAAAACATAATCTAATAAGTTTCAACCAAATATGAGTGATGGAAAGGACACAATCCAAAAGCAAATGTCAATGCACTTGCAAATTAACTAAGAATAGAGAAACAAACAAGCAACCAAGCAAAGTGAACCACACAGATTGTAAAACAAGACAACAGAAGAAACATAAACAATCAAGTGGTCATTTACCTGGACTGCGATTGCGGACCAATTCTTGGGAAGATTAAGTGTGATGATATCTTTTGTTTGATCACCATAAGCCATGTATCCGGAAAAACCAAACAGAACATATACAAAGGTGATCCCTGCAAACGCCTTAGCAAGCAATTTAGGGAAACCCCCTTTTTCCCTCATGGAATTCTCTAGTGACAGAGTCATTCCAAAGCCCTCAAAGCAAAAAACGGCCATCCCTCCAGCAAATGGCAATCCTCCAATGCTAGAAGTGAAAGCCTTCCTATCACTAAAGGAAAATTCACCTCCTAAGGCTTGCTCTATATCATCTTTCAATACAAAACACATGGCCAACACATTGCATATATCCGCAAAGATACTAAAAGGAGCTAGCGACGATAAAGACTTGATCCATGACAATGCAATCTGAATTGGGACCAATAGCAAAATGTAAGTGACAAAACTGAAGCCATGACCTGAGTATATAGATGACAAATTTTGGCCAATGAAAACTAAGTATGCTACTGCTCCTCCACATTGTGACAAGAAAATAAGGGCTTCCGTTAGGTAGCGACCTGTTAGTCCTAAACACTTGTAACCCAAGTCTCCATATGATTTTGTTTCTTGAGATTCTTCTTCTGATTCTATCTTCTCCTTGCACTCAACCTGAACTCCATGAAAAAAGCAAACAAACTCTTCCATATCAATTAAAAAAAAATAACAAAAGTAATAGACATCCAGTAATTAGAAAAAGAATAAGAAATCCCACAGGAAAAGTGAGGCCTCTTTAGCGTGAGAACTTTTCTGAATGAAAACATATATATTCTTTATCATTTTCCTAAATTAAGAAAATGAGAGTGAAAACACCGCATATATCTAAAGTACATACATAACTTTCTTTTATCATTTATTCTAAACTCAGTAAACTACTTCGTGGACAACGGTATTTAGAACCCCCTGACCTAAACAAAAGCTTTCTCTAGAAACGAACAAAAGTCTAAACCTCATATTGCTTTCGTCTAACTAGTAGAAGAAAACTGCAAAAAGGCGAAACATGCATACTAAGAATCAAAGTTCAAAGTTGCATTGCCTTTCTTCCCCAAGTAACCGAAAAGAAAAAAAAAAACACGAAGCGAGAGAGAGAGAACTAACAAGGAGAAGCATGCAATAAAACGTGGCAACGCCGGCAATAGCAACGCCGAGAGCTCCAGCGAGCCAGCCGGCGATACGGAAGGCGAACGGGAGGCCTAAAATTCCAGTTCCAACAATCGAGACTATGATATTGCCGAGCGTTTGAAGCGTCGTTGCAGTCCTTGTTCCTGCTGCAGCAGTACTTGACGGCTGTCGTTTGACGAGTGGAATCAGATTAGTTTCTACGTCTTTTCTTTCCATGGCTGCTTTACTCGGCCCTTAATTTGCTCTCTTTGTCTTCAACCCGAACTCTCACCGTTTGGGCAACTTTAAAATTTCCTCCATATTTTTCTTAAATATTTTTTATTTTATTTTTCAAGTAGATTCTACGTCATCTAATATTTTGTTAGTTTAAAAGAAGCTCAGATCTGCTGGATGTCTACTTATTGTGCCACCTGGCGCACTCCTACTCGTCAAGGATTTATAGCCTTTTAATATAACAATAATAATAATAATAATAATAATAATTTTTTTTTTATTACATCAGCCCATTGTTTAAAAAAATTATAATACGAAAATAATCGCTGCAAGTTATATTTTTATCCTTTTTAATTTACTTATGCTAAAAATGTATTTATTTTTTAATATTAAGAGCGGTGTCACGTGAATTTAAGTTAATTACCTCCGAATACGTTATTATCTATCAATTTCACTTAAACTGGTTTAATTAAAAATTTGTTTAGGTTAAAAGAAAATAAAATATTTAAAACTTAAACTGTGCGTCCAATGCTTATCAACAAACACTGTCCTTTCTGCTTTGTCTGAGTACCACTGGTGCCTCGTTGCGGTTTGCAATTGAAGGTACCCGTCTAGGGAGACGCCAATTTGTAGAATATATATGTGTTGTAGCCGAAGAAAGCAACCGTTAAGGAAGATGGAGACAGAGATAGAGGGAAGGCAACAAAGAGAACCTAGTGTAGGAGGTGGGAAATACAAGGGGCAGTCAGTTTACAGCAGGTCTTGGTGTCACCCAGCTTAGGTCTATAGTCGTCAGGATCTCCTATTTCTCTGTGTTGTGAAGGTGTGAAACATGGAGGAAGGAAATGGAGATGGAGAAGTTGCAGAGAGAAGATCTATGGATTCAGTCTGATTTTTTTAAACTTTGACCAGTTTAAATATTACGTGATTAACCAAATCGCAAAAAAAAAAAACGTATAATTTTAATTATAGCTATAATCGAATCATATGTAATAAAACTGTAATTTCTCGGAAATATAAAATTATGGCAAACTAATAAATTATGCAGCCTGGCTATTTTTCACTTCAGTATAATCCCCATTACTGGTAAATCACCATGGCATTTCACCTCTAGGCAAAATGACATAAAACAACTTAATCTACACGACGGGGTTTCCAGTATTCTATCGCATTCTTCAATTTTCCCATTCAGTTTCCCAAACTCGGATTTTGAAGAATATTTACGAAGCCTCAAAACAATACGGCTGGCAAACACAATCGATGGCGTGTATCAGTTTCCTCCGAGGCCCAACTGCAAAGGCACCCATTTCTCTGAGCTTGTTCATGGTCAAATTCAACAACTGAAATTTAGTGATGCTCTTCCTCTGAAAAATACTCTCAAAGTGTCCTAGACCAAGTGATGCTAGCCACTGGCTCAACCCACCAGCTCTCTGAAGCTTCTTCTCGAGATGTGATGCTCTCAGCCTCTGGTGTGGTAACATGTTCCCACCCACAAGGCTTGGGCCATCCAACTTTGGCCGCTTTATGGTTCTTGAGGTATTGGATACTCCGAGAATCCTCTGTGACTTTGAAGTACCAAAACAGTCTTGATTTTCTGATGCCATCTTAAAATCCAGACTTGGTGGGTTTGGCATTGCTGGGATGCGCTCCACAGGAGACTTTTTAGCAATTTGAAAGCCTTTTGTCGGTGCAGGAAGAGTACAATTCTCTCGTTCGTTGACTGAAGGCATCCTGAGGCATGTCTCGACAGGAAAAAGTGGTAAAGAGTCAGGCTTCTCCGTGGGCACAGCTTGCAACTGACTTGATGCAGGCTTTGGCATAATGGAATTTTTAGCTGTAGGTACTGGAGGCACCAGAATGGTGACTCTCTGCTTCTTAACTATAACCCAGTCCCCTTCTCCACGCAGACCTCGGATAGTCTTGGACTTGAAGGAGTCTACATGAGAACTTCGAGTCTTCTTCTTCTTTGCAGACCTTCCTGCAAGTTGCTGCTGCTGCTTTGGTTTTACCATTAGATGTAAGATATGCTTGACCTAAAAGGCAGTAGGTCAGCATTTTAAGTGAGAATTTAATCTGATCATGAGCAAAGAGATAGATAATCCCAAGTTTGTCAAAAGTAACGAGCACGTTTCTGACGACTACGAGCAAGATAAAGACCAAAACAACAGTTTTATGGAACACAAAACGGGTTAACTGCATCTAACAATTGAGATCATACTGTTTGCAAGAGAAAACTTAGCATTATCAACCAGGACCCTAGAAACAAAGTTAACTCCATTACGCGGAGGACTATAGAGAACTTAAGTAACTCTACGGAAATGAGCAGCTTGAAGACAATATTAACTGAATTATTTTCTGTGGACAATGGCTCGATTACTCGAGCATGCATACACATCTAATGATTCAAACATTTATACAGAAACTTCTTAAAAATGTAGCCATCCAGTTAGAATACTGACTTTAAATCTGAATCACGTAAAGAAAGATAACAGAAGTATTTAAATCGAGTACACCAAATGGCAGCATAAACTTCAGAACACATGAAACAACCTGCCACGTATATAAAACACGTCAAATTATTGGAATTGCAAAGTACTGATCTCGCTGCAAGATTTCTTTTATCAAATATCTTAACTAGGAAAATTGGAACGTCCTGGTATGTTCATAAACTTATCGATCAGCCACACGGGCTTGGCATAAACTCCATAAAGCAATCAACCCTGTTCAGTTTGGATCAAAATATAGTTGATTCAAGTAGTTGGCTTTAACAGATCACAACTCAAGACAGCATTAAACCCATTCTCAATAACACACGAAGGGGCTAAAAAAACCTCCCCAAACGAGCAACTGACAGAAATCAACCCATTTTTGTGGAATTATTTCAAGAATTTCGAAGTTAGTTTAACTACAATACAATGAAAAATTCTTATCAAACAATGTAAATTGACTTCCAAAAGAATTCTTAATGAAACTAAAACAATACTTTCCAAAATTTAACAAAAAATTTCCCATGAAATTCATTTGTTCCAAACATGTTATTTTCAAGCAAATCCCAAAGATTACCACATAAGATATGAGGCAGAAAATAACTAGAATTCGAAAAATTCAAATCATGAAGAATCACAGAGAAATTTGGTCCTAATACACCTCTTAACATACCAAAACACCCACTGACAATCAGCATCCACTGCAAACTACATTTTTCCTCACTGTTGACAACTCCCATGAACTAGGTATTCCACAAGATGAAAAGAGTGTTTTGTTGTTTGGCGGCCGAGAAAATTAAAGTGAAAAATCGTGATTTGTGAACTTCCTCTCTGATTCCTCGAACAAAATTAGCGAAGGGAAAAACCATACAGGATCCAAACAAGTTACCTTAGACAAGCTCAGGAGGGCAAAGCGTGAACTATTGTCGTCTTTGCAGAGAAATCACAGCGTTAGGGAAAATGAAAATGACTTGGTTGATTTGAGCATAAACCGATTATCAGAACGAGAAGGCCGCAAGACCCGATAGAAATAAAAATTATTTTCCCTACTACTTTAATACTCATTTGATTATAAACTAATATTTAATCATTAAATTATTTGTCATACTTAATTTTTAAATCTATACAATTATCTTATTTTGTATTTTCTATATAATTATAAAATTTTGGACAAACAATATTAATCTTTTATATATGTTTTTCAATAACTTATAATTTATGTAAATTGTGATAGATATTAGAGAAAAATATCAACCATAATAATTTTTTTAAATTTTTTTTTCGACAATACATCAAAAAATTCAAATTACTTTATACACTATTTTTGAATTTAAATAAAATGTATATTTTAAAAATTTGTTTGACTAAATTTTTATTAATATAACATATTTAATAATATTAGATACATATTAATATAACGTAAAACGTATTTATATAAATAATTAATTTTAAAAATATTATTAATGTGATAATTATGTGATTTATTACGTTATTATTAGATTATGTAACATGTTATTTTAAGTATCATTAAATTATATAATGGTATTTAAACAAAAATTAAAAGGGAGAAACATATTCTAGCTATTTTGATGATGATAATTTTTTTATAAATTTATAATTATTTAAAAATAAAAATAAAATAATAATAATAATAATAATAATTACTAATACAATAATAGAATAATAGTCTTATAGTTATCACGTTAATAATTTTTTAAAAATATGATGTATGTATTGATATTTTATTTATTATGTAAATATTTATTTAATAATATTAAATACGTATTAATAATATGAATCTAAATAAAGTTTAAAAATTTTAATTATTTTTTAACTAAACAAGAGTGCAAACACCAATTTGAATTAAAAAAAAATTTAATGTATTATCTCTTTTAAATTTGATTTACAATTGATTTTATTTTTAAAAAAATTTTTGTGTCACCTAGATAAAATAAGTAGTTGGATGGACCCGATAGCAGGGAATCCCAGCTTAATGCCGCGTGCACACGTGCAAATCGTGCGACATAAAGTGCGTCACTCGACCTTTCTAATTGCTCTCACGATGATCCCGAGGGATTCGCGGGGTTACGTTTTTATAGTGCTGTTTGAATTGAGAAACCAGCCCCTACACCGTTACTCTCTCTCTCTCTCTCTGGGGCTTGTGGTTTTCATCTCGCGGAATTACAGATAATCAATTCAACAAGTTTCAAATTTAGACTTCTCTGCCTTGCTCTTTTCGCTGTTATTCCTTCTGGTTATTGATAGTATAAAGAGTTTTCCTCTTGTTCGGATTTTTTTTTTTGGGTGACACGAGAAGCTGCCATTGTCGAGTAAGTGTAAGCTAGAATATCGAAGGAGCTTCTTTAATTAGCTGGCAAGTTCGTGTAATACAGTCGGGAAAAGAAAGAAAAAGAGATTAAATGAGGTTTTTGGGTTTTGCGTCAAGTTTTATTGGCCTTCTTATTATGGAAACTCTCTTTGTCTTCTTTCAAAATTAATTTACGCGTTTATATGATTTCAGTCTTTGGTTGAGTGTTTTTCTCTTGTTTAATCTATCTCTACTTATAGAAAATAATATTTTGCATATTTAATTTATGGGTTCTCTGAGATTTCGCTGTTTTTCTTCTTGGTTAAGGTAGTTTTGCTTGTTGCATTTGGTTTTGAAGTTTCTTCTTTTCTTTTTTTCCTCACTTCCCTTGTCTGTTTAAACTGAAATTAGGGTTTTAGCTTGAGAGAAAAAGGAGAGAGGATGAAATTTGGAGAGGCATTCAAGGAGTACCTACATAGAGAGCATGAGCAAGAGTGTTTCTTGGACAAGTGCTCTCATGTTGAGTACAAAAGGCTTAAGAAAGTATTGAAGAGCTGTAGGAGATGCAAATCATTGCATGACCGTGGCCAATCCGGAGAAGGAAGAGGAGACAAGGAGGATCACCATTCAGTATCCGCAATATGTCAATGCCAATCTTGCCCATGTAAGGTTTTCTCTTATAGAGTTATCATATATATACATTTTTGCTTCCTCTGTTTTTAATGATTATTATAGTGTTTATGTAAATACGTATTGAAGAACTCATGATGATGTCAATGAGGTAAAGGCAATGGAAGTATGAAGTATGATTCCAAGCTGATAATTGGAATTAACAGGTTGGTGCCGTGAATGGTATTTCATCTGGGAACTGGTTCAGGGGAACCGCTTGATCCAAGTGGACTGAATCTTTCCCCTTTTTACATTCTACTAGATGTAAAAAGGGACAGACAAGCGATCCCTTTAATTGTTTCTTTTTCCAGTGCTACTGGGATGGGGATGGGAGTAGGATCCTGGAATGGAGCTTCTGATTGTACTTAAAAGTCTCGTGTTATCCTTATCTCTTATTAATTCCAGATACATGCTTAATTCAGAAAATTGGTTATACTACATCTCTATAAAAATTTAGCAGAAACACATGAAACAAATATACAAACACACACCTTAAGCTAAGCACACATGTTAATTTCTTAGAGACTTCAAATTATCACAAGCAAAACAAATGTACAAACACACACCTTGAGCTAAGCACACACGTTAATTTCTTAGAAGCTTCAAATTATCACAAGCACACACTTCTCCTTTATTATATTGCTGCCACTTGCTGCCATATCTTGGTGTTTGCTTTCTTATATTTAGAATGAGAAGAGGCTGCCCATATTTATACACAACTTTGCTAACTCAATGAGTGGGTTGAAGAGAAACTGCTAACAAGAAGAGATCTAGAAAGAGAGAGAAACAAATAATCTAGACGATGGACGAGAAAACAGAGAGAATCCATGCTCTTTTCACTCGTCCTCAATGGCTGGTCTCCTATTAGTTGCTTGTTTATCACACCAAGTTGGTTTAAGAACTATTCAAATTTTATGCTACTAAGGCTCTTAGTAAGAGTGTTTGCTGCCTCTTCTTGGGTCCTAATATGTTTTATCTTGATTCCTAGTACTACTTTCCCCTTCACAAGATGATGGTGTACTTTCTACATGTTTATATTCTCGCATAAAGTATTTTATTTTCTGCCAGCCGTATAGTTGATTGGTCATCACAATTTAGCTGTACTGAGTAATTAATTGGCTGATTAAGATCTACACAAGTTGTATCAACTAAGTAGATTCTTGAGCTGCAGTAACTGTTGCTCTTTATTCTGCATCTGTACTTGGCAGCAAAACTATTGGATGTCTTTGGCTGCATCAAGCGGTACCTCATGATCCAAGCTTGAATACATAACCTGTAGTTGAACGTGTTGTGTTACTTGGCTTTTGATCGCTCAGATGCCCTTAGCTTTTGATAGCTCACATGGCCCAGGCATGCCTGGATAAATCAAACCATCTCATTTCTCCTAGTCTTGTCTACATAAGCTTTTTGTGCTAATATTACATAGAAAGGCTCTAATCTTGTTCATTCCATGATTGGTTTACTATATACTTTCACGCTGTTGGGTTTGAATACTACACAGTTACCCGAGAATGTTAGTTGGATACTGATATTAAATTCTTTTTTATTCCCGCGTACATGAAAAACTTTTTCCAGCTGCATTTGTTGTTGGCTAAATCGGGCACTAATACCATTTTACCATGTGAGTGACTGGAAACTTTGTGGAGTTGGCATTGTAAGAATTCACTTTCCTTGAAAAATTCGACATGCTCGGTTGTTTTTCTTTGTCTCTTGAGAGCATCCAGAGCCTAATATCCAACCATCATTATAATTAATTAATTTATCACTAATAAGAAATGTCTGTGCTTCTTTGGACTCAACTACGGAGGAGACTGCAAGTGCAAGCTCTTTAAATTATCTTTCACTGACATCATTTGTCAATGATTCTTCAAGGGCATAGGATGCTTTTCGTCACATTCTTCTTTACTTCCAATCTTAGGGATTTGTGGATGCCACACTGTTCCCTACTTTTTTATACCTGCAGTATTGGGCGTAATACCTCTTTTACTACAATTACAACACTGATTATTCTCCTGATGGTACGCTTTACTTCTCAACCCTGCTTAGTATTAAGCTACTGCTTTTACCTTGTTGTCTTTTCTGCTATGCGTGTGGATTTACTAGAATTTCCTTGATTTCTCATTCTTGCAGCTGCTTGAATTCTTCCATCACCTTTCTTTTCACTGAAAATCTTCTTCACCTTTGACAAATATTTAGATATTTGCTTGTCTAAAGCCTCTTGGTTGGTTAATATATTTTCTAATTTATTTAAGCTTTTGCTCTTTTACCCATCCAAGAGTTGCCATAATGAGCCCATTATATTATGGGTGTGATCCATTGACTATAATACATGTCATTCAGGTCTCAAAAATTGGAGTTTGATAATTCAATTTCTCAATTTCTTGACATAAACATTTAACTTTATTAAAATATTTACTTATTGTCATATCTTGCTGTGAGACTGATAGCAACTTGTTCTCAAGCTGCTGCAGCTTCTGAGTCATTAGCCGAGCAAATATTTCAGCAACCTTGTTCCATGCTTTTCTCGAAGTCTCAGCATCCTTGGTGTTTTGTAATAACTCATCTTTTGTTGCTATTGATAGCACGTACATAGCTTTGTCAACCTTGATCTTCCATCTCTTAAGATTACTCTTCTTTGTCTAGGTTGTTGTTTAAAGGTCACCAACAAATCTCCATAGATCTTGCAACCAAGCAAGAAAAACTGCATACAAACACTGCATGTGCTATAATTGTTATTATGTAGTTATGCCTATCCGACTTGGTTATTTGCTTGAAATTTCACCAAGTAAGTCTGGTGTGGAACCAACTAGCGTCCGAGTTCCAGACTGCTTATTGACGCCATCTCGTACATGGTCTTGGGCCACTTATTTTAATACTGATTTCTGAGAACCTTGCTTTTGTACCCCTTGTAGAAATTTGGTGGCACTGCTTGAAAGAAATTGATAAAAGCACCACCATGACTATTTATTGAAAGCACATGGAACAAATATACAAACACACACGTTAAGCACAGTCTTAATTTCTTAGAGACTCCACACTATCACAAGCACACCCTTCTTTTTTATAGTTTTATTGCCTCTTGCTGGCTTATCTTGTTGCTTGCTTGTTTGAATTTAAAATGGGAAGGGGCTACACATATTTGTATATGACTTTGCTGACCCAGTGAGTCTATGAAGAGAAACAAGGAAAGATCTAGAAAGAGGGAGAAGAGAGGAATCTAGAGAAGGGAAGAAAAATCCAAATAGAGAGAGAGAGTTGGTGCTCTCTTTTCACTTAATATTTAAACCTTTGTCTTATTGTATGCTTTAGGTATTGAATACTTAATTTTGAGTCTTCATAGAAATTGGAATTTTCAGCAGAGATGTTTGATCTATCTATAATACATGTTTTACCCTCTTGGATGGTATTTCAAATTACTTGTTTCTGTTGTTATGGTTTTAAGAATTATGAGACTTATTTTTATTATTCTACTATTTTGATTATATTTTAAAATATTAGATATAGGTTTTCAAAAATTAGTTGTTTGCTGAGGACTCCAATTCCTGCGGTGATGGAAACTGAGAATAGTTACTTTCCACCTAGTGGATGGGGAACTCTACCTGTCTATCAGACAATGAGTGGGAAAAGCCTCATTTTGGTTAAAGAATTATCTTATATAACAAGTATATACTAATAAGTTATCTTATTTTCATTAATAACTTACAAAAATTTCACTGTATGAATTTTATTAGTTAACTCTTGTACCTGTCGAGCTATTACCTGATACCATATTGTCATGTATTCTTCTCATAGAATAATTTCTCCATTTTGCTTGGTTCTGTTTATCTTATTTTTGGATAAAAATTATTAAAAAATTGAAGGGAATGAAGGAAAATAACATATACGTAGATATTTTCAAAAGGAACAAAAGGAATAAAAGGAAACACTACCTGATAACTTAAAAAGAAAAGAAATGGGGGGATCATTGGTAAGCTTTCATTTGGTAAGAAAATGATATATTCAGTGAGTCATTTCAGTTACACCTGAGAAGGCAGACAGAGATAAAACATATAATCTATCACTAAAATTTTTTCAACTCTTTTATTTGTCTTTCTTTCTCTTTCAATTTGAGAGATTGGGAAAAATAGATATTTAAGGTAAAGTAAGGGATGTCCGCCATCCCTATCTTTCCTGTCTTTCTCTCTGTTTGTCTCTCTCTCAAAACTTTTATTCACAAGGGGATAGATGATCCTTTTTCCCATGCTTCTCTTTCTTTTTACCCATTCCCGTTAATAAGTACATAGTACTAGAGTAGTTATGGCTAGAGAAGGCAAATTTCATTTGCTGTTAGCCTCTTAGATAAGATTCTGAGGGGATCGTAGCACATAGGTCAGGATGGAAGTTCTTTTTTAATAAGTTCGATATTTTTCAGTTATGAGGATATATTGCTGCGGCAATTCTAAAGTAAATTCTACTATTCATTTTCAAATTCAGTTTAAAGGCCAGTCAAATCTTATTTCATTGACTTTATTAGTTAGGTTTTCAATACGGTAATTGACTGATCAAGAAAGATAATGTTGGTCGACTTTTTCAACAACAGTGGAATTAGAGGTTAAGTTATATTTCCACCCCTATGTATGAGTAAGCACAAAACTAACTTGTAAAATGATATGCTGCCAAATCTGTTGTTTCTCCCTAAGTTAACTTAGCCTTCTCCAACACCTTTTTTTAAGACAATAACATAATAGTTAAAAAAATAAGAATTCCGGGTTAAATAAATGTTTTACCTATTATTTTGGTTTACATTAAAGTAAGATTTTGATATCTTAAAGTTCATCTCTTTGTGTAACAGTAACATCCATTT
The DNA here is from genome assembly GCF_000150535.2 of Carica papaya. The sequence goes on from NW_019014470.1 coordinate 28,773, forward strand.
TGTAGTATGTGATCAGATGTTCTTCACTGAGTTGATGAAGGAAGCTTCAGATATAGCTGGATGCTTCAGTACCAGAGTCAGACATCTCCTCCATCTTCATGTTGCTACTGGAATCCAAAGATATGTGTTGCGTCTACGTCAGTGCTTTGTAAACGATCAACAAGTGATGGTACAAGAAGGTCGGATGTTGATAGAGTATATAACGATGAATGCACTTGCTATTCGTAAAATCCTGAAGAAATACGATAAGGTTTGCATTTTATTTCTGCTGGTTTCATTGGTTTCTCTCCATTAGGGGTGGGGCAGATATGGGGCGAGAGACAGGTTCCCCGCCTCCCTTACCACCACCCTCCCTCACCCCAACATTCACTCCACCCCATTCTCAGGGCAAGTAGAAACATCTTCCCACCCTGCCCATCTGCCCACCTTATCTAAATTAAGTCATAGTTTTCATTTAAATATATAAATTATCTACAAGAGTAATTTAAATATATTTGATGTAAGATGATAAAGTTAACAAAAACATCAAGAAATATTAAAAATATTGTAATTTTTATACATTCGAAATAGTAGAAAACAAGATAAATGATGTATGGGGCGGACAGGGTGTCTCCTTCATACCTATCCCACTATCAGGCTGGTAAAGAGTTTTTATCTATCTCTGTCCTACCGCCCACATTTTTGTCTCATTTGCTTACTCTATCTTGGGTAGAAGAGGGCAGGTAACATTTATTTGCCCATTGCCATCTCTACTTTCTATGCGGGATTCTTATTCTAAAAATTCTTTCAGGTTCATAGTTCTGTGAATGGGAGAAATTTCAAGTCTAAGATGCAGGCAGAACATATAGAGTTACTGCAGTCCCCGTGGCTAATAGAACTGGGGGCATTTTATTTAAATTTTGATGGACTTGATGTTGGAGAGTTCAGTGAGTCTTCTGGTAATTTTTCAGTTGATCTTAATGCTGCACGACCTGTGATGAAGCTGTTCCTTTCAAGCTCTTTTGAGCTAGAATATGATCTCACTTGTGCCATCTGCTTGGTAGGATTTGACACAATATTTTCCAATGATAAAGATGCTGTATCATTTTAGATGTGGGGTTTTACTTTGTCTTTTGTGCACGATCTTGCAGGAACTTGTTTTTAATCCATATGCTCTTAACTGCGGCCATCTCTTCTGCAAATCATGCGCGTGCTCAGCTGCATCTGTGATGATATTTCAAGGGCTTAAAGCTGCAAGGCCTGATTCAAAGTGTCCGATCTGTAGAGAGGTTTGTATTTTTTCAACTGGAAAAATTTTGGAAAAGTATTTGAGATGCAAATGCATGTTTGTATGTTTCTCCTATAGCATTTAAATTTGTTAGGGAATAACATGCTGTTTTTGCTAGGACGTTCCAGTTTGTTCCTACATTAATTGTTATCCAATTACTGAAGACAACAGTCAATCTCTTCTTGACCACAAAGTACCTTCAGCATGTTGAGATTCATAAACCTGTTATCTCAAAATTAGTTTTGCTAGTATGAAGGCTATGAAAGTCGTGAAGGATGGAAATCTATCTTATTGAAACAGATAAAAGCTGGGGATTGTTTCACTTATTGTTTATTTCTGGTGATACATTTGTTGACCATGCATGTCTGTAAATAATTGTTATGATTTTATTTCTAGCAGCAGCAGCAGCAAGCTTGTTGCCTTATGTAGCTGCCCGAGGATATATTAGGTCTGACCATAACCTTCTTTTCGAGTCTTAGAAGCAGTCATGCGCTTACTCATACTAGTTTGTCTTTCTTACCACTTTATGTGAGAAAGAAAATACGTTTTTCTTTTTAGCAGAGAATTAGTTAGTATCACTGCCAGAATTGACATGTATTACCTTTTTAGTTCTTCAATCTTAATATCTTATTCCTGGTGTCATTCTCGTATTGAGGATTTTTTTCCTGTTTGTTCATTAAGTTCATGTTAGTTCGAATGGTCAGAAATACAATATCAGATTGTGGAATGTTTCTATTCCTTACTGGATAATTTCATTCCAGTTAGCACTAAGTCTTGCTTCTATGAAGTGGACTTTGATACTTAAATCTTCATTTCACCTCTTTTTGAAGGCTTTCGTCTTTTGAAACCTTAATTGAACCGTGTTGTTCTTTTAATTTGGAACTTTAAGAGAGATAAAAACTTTTAGTTTTTAAATAACATCAGTTGGTATTGTTACCCTTATATGAGTTATGAGTCCTATTTCTAGTGTGTAAAAATAAATAAATATCATCATCTCTAGTTTTTAAATAACATATAATTTTAAGTTTCTTTCCTGTCATATGCAGGCTGGAGTATATCTTAACGCAGTGCACATGCTTGAGCTAGATTTACTGTTGAAAGGAAGGTGAAGAGTTCGGGGAAACTTAACATCCTCCCCCCTTCCCTCTCCCTCTTTTTCTGTCATGAAAATTCTCAGTTTTTGACACAAATTTTCCAGGTGCAAAGAATATTGGAAGGAGCGGATGATTGCGGAACGAACGCAGATCTTGAGGCAATCCAAAATGTTCTGGGATATGCAAACCAAATATGCCATTGGGTATTGATTATCCGATTCTTTTCATTACGGCAATCGAAATTAATTAGTTTGGAAGAAGGCCGGCGGCTTTTCTGATCGAATCTGCTGCTTGAAGATCTTCTTATAAATTAATAGAAAGATTGTTTAAATCCGCTGCTTGAACTTGCAGGAAGTTCAGGAATACTTGAATGCAAGAGTGACTGTTGGGAAATTCTTTTGTTGCATTATTATTGTTATGTAAGTAGGAGGTGGTAGAACAAAAATATTTGTCGTTGGGGGAATTTTGAATAGGAAGACTGTAACTTAAAATTTACATGGTTTCTTGATATAAATTTTAGATAGAAGGAGTTTTTGTCTGTTTTGAGATTTGTGGATATGAAATTGTAATACTACCTTGGTAGTTGAATATAATAAAATAAAGAAAATTAAAAATAAATGAAAAATTATTTTTCTTTTTTAAATAATTAAAAAATTAAAACCCTTTTTTTAAAAAAAAATTGTAATAATTTTACTTGCTGAGAGTTATAAAAGGAATGAAAGTTTAATTATGAAAAAAAATCAAGTTATTAAAAGCATATTAAATAATTATAATTTGTAATTTAAATATAAAAAAATTTCTAGATTATTTCAGCATTAAAAAATATTAAAAATTGTAAAATTTATTTGAAACAATATTTAATCTGATAAAAATAAAATTTAACTAAAAACCGGTATATATATATATATATATATATATATATAAGCACAAGCAACTGCTTAAGCTGAACTTGGGCCTAGTCCGTATATCATGCGGCCCAAACGTGCTACAGAACTTCACAATCGTCTCCTTGAAGCGTACCAGGGCTGTGTTCATCGACCATTTCGTAGCTTCAGCCTCTGATCAGAGAGAGGGAGAGATGGGGGGAGGAGGACATGGAGGTAGCACGACCTACAAGGGATTCACCATGCATCATCCGAAGCGATGGCACGTTGTAACTGGCAAGGGCCTGTGCGCCGTCATGTGGTGACTTTTTCTCTTCCTCATCTTTCTTTGTCTTCGATCTGAAACGATTGCGCTTGTTTGGATTTGTTCCAATTTGCAGTATTAATATCTAGTTTTGTGATGCTTCGAGCTAATTGGATCTCATCGTTGTTGAATCATTGCATTCGCTATTCTCTGATCAGCATGATGTCCTAACTTAGGTTTTTGTGAGGTTAATTTGCGCATATAATGGAGGTTTTGCATTTTATATATAAGAAATAGCAGATGGTTTGCAGAATAATTGAGTGTGGTCTGATTGCACAAAGAATCTGGATTATGGTTATTGTATGATAGACTAAAGAAACGGGATTTATGAATACGTCGAGGCTGCAGTAAAACTTTATTGCTCGAGAACTTTTTCATCTTTTGAAATGTGTATATATACACACACAAACAACACAAAAGTTTCAACAATGGAGGGTATATTTGACTAGGTATTTATGTAATGGCCTTTTTAAGCTCCAGGAATTAGAGATAAAAGTGAATATAAAAACTTGTTAGGGGCTTACTTTACCTTTTAAGCTATTAAGTGTAGACACACGGCATTCAACAATGGAGGGATTATTGATTAGATGTTTTCTCTGATGGCCTTTAAGTTCAAGGGATTAGACATAAATCGTGATATAAGCTTTTTAGGGGCTTAGCTTGAAAATTAGGAGTCGTATTAGTTACAGAGCTAATAACCTCAACATCATATATTCTAATATAATTTTTTTATATGGAAGTTGTTCAAATGGTTGGGCAATACAAGCTTATAAGCTATAAAAGTTTACTTATGTTTTGATGAAGATGTAACTTATAAGCTGTCAGTTTAGTTTAAATGGCAAGAAGTACCATTAAAAGAGGAAAATGACAGATTGTATAGAGAAATTTTTTTAACGTTGTTAAGGGTCATTTTGGCCTTCTTTTTGGTCGGTATTTTTTTTCTTCATGAAAGAAGCTCTCTAAGGTAAAGAGTACATCAGCTTTCTAACTTTTTGTTTGTAGAGCTTATAAGTTTTCAAACTTATAACTTTTTCATTAATTATCGAACACATGACAAAATATAAAGTTTTGCAAGGAAGCCTATAAAGTCATCTTGACAAAAAAAGAAAAAACTAACCTGAGCTAAACATCCCAATAGATAGTGGTGGTATAAAGAATGTATCTACTGAGTGGGTAATGCTAACAGGCAATATCAAGCTGATAATGCTAAAAGTTTCTGACTTTGTTTCTGAACTAGATATGATGATGATACCGAACTCAAAAATGGCTTATTAGGCTTTTCTTTTTCCATTCCATTTTTAATTTCCCTGTATATAACCCAGTGGAGTTTGTCTGTCAACCTTGGTGTTTCAGGTTTTGGGTCTTCTACAGGGCAAAACAAGATGCTCCTGTAGTATTGGTAAGGCTTCATTCCATTTTAGTATTGTTTCTGACATAGAGGCATCCTTTGCTTGTAATATGCTGTTTAATTTTTTTTCCCTCCATTTTTTGTCTTTTAGGGTTGGCGACATCCTTGGGAGGGCCATGGTGACCATTCCCATGGCCATGGAGATGAACATTAGGTGAATCTCTGTCTTCCACTACTGGGGTACGAGTTCTACTGTAAATTAAATGCCGAATGCCCAAACCTCAACCATATAAACATTGTGGTAAATAAGAGAAATTGGGTTGAGCATTCTTGTGGATATCTTTAAGTTTTTCCTGTTTTAAGCTCAAAACCCTTTCTCAGATTTATGCCTTTTTGAACTCCCACTCTATGGAGAAAAAAAAACTATATTTTTTGGGAGACTGAGCGATACTTCCATCTCATTGCTGATTAATGCTTGAATTTTATTTTAACATTTGTATCTGCAATA
>NW_019014470.1:46879-64272 GCF_000150535.2 Carica papaya
TATAGTCACGGAATTCTCTTTGTTGGCTGATAATGGCTAGGTCATTTTGGTACCTAATGCATTTGGCTACTTACAAACATGTGGTGATTCTTTTTTTTGGGGCGGCGGGGGAGGGTGGGGGGCTGGAAAGGAAGGTGTTGCAGTTAATATAAAATCCAAATAAGATCCATGAAGAATTAGAAAACACTAAATAGAATTTAAAATAACGATTCAAATTGAAAAGCACTGGATATATTTAAAATAATGAATTATCTATTCATTCAATGACTAACTTTCTGGAGTAGATACATCATAACCTTTTATAGAAACATATTTTGGAAGCTTCATCTTATGAGTCACATGGCTACTGGAAATGATTGAGGCATGGCTGCTATAACAGAATCATTATGTTAGGAACCCGGGGGGGAAGATAACCCCTTTTCGTAAGGTGTATCAAGGAAGGAAGTAATAATTATCAGATATGTAATTATGTAAATTGGTAGTGTGTGGGCTGTATTTGTATGTTTCTATATGCTGGAATTTGTTATATTTTTTGGTGCTAGGTAGGATTTAAGTGGGTATTTATGTAATAATGTGGTAATTAACACACCATCATAGTATAGTTATTTCCAACTAGAAAAGCTGTTCTTATGAGTAGTTAAGTTTTATTATATAAGAATAGAGTAGCAACATAATAAGATAGACAGAAAATTATTAGTAAATTTCTTGAGTTCTTTAAACTCTAAGATTTTTGGGTCTTCTCTGAATGCGTCCATACTATTAACCAAAATCCTATAACAAGATCCTGGAGCGAGGACTACAACATTTGATATCATAGCCTGCAATTATGGTGATGATCTCTCCAACAGAGATTTGAAATTTTTCTCATGGTACCCATAGGATTGGGTAAAGTGGGGGGGGCAAGTCACAGCGAAAGAACAAACATTAACAACAAAGCTGAAAGAAATTTCTAGCAAATTTTCAAACACCGATCCAGATATTAGAGAGGGAGGAGAAGATAGTTTTCAATGGGAAGATATGATTTGTAGCCTGCTGATACTCAGAAAACAGATGAGATGTTGGTACTGGAAGCAACAATGGAGGAAGATGGAATGAGCTCACACCAGGAGTGGACAATGATGCGCTATTGTGCTGAGAGATCAAAGTCACTGCAGAGGATGCCGATTTCATGGAGGAATATGAGCACATAGATATTGATATACTTGAAAATATGAACCATCAGAAGAATTTTCCTGAGATATTGATTTACCAAACCTAGTATAACCATATGCATTGTCTTGGAATAGGTCATTATTTTTCTTGTGATGAGAATGTCCAGATATGCTCACATCCCACCTCTTAGATCAGCGTATCTTTTCCATTTATTTGGAGGGTTGGGTTTTGACTCCAAATCTAACCCTTGTGAAATTTTGCTGAAGATGGTGGCTGATCAGTTTGCTGGTGAGGAAAGAGAGGCAGGATTGGTCCCAATTGATGCAAAGGAGGTTGAGAACCCCATAGCCGATATCAATGGTCTTATCTACCCTACTACAGATGTTGAATTTTTCTACTTGTACCTTCTTGCCTTTCTACTGGATTGCATAATTCCCTGCTGCCACTTTTTGGCTGCATATCCAGTTTCCCAAGCACCTTTTTGAGGGAGTGAGTACTATTATGAGCGCATGGCTACTGGAAATGATAGACACAAGATTGCTATAACACAATTGTAATTATTTTATTAGTTATCTAATTTTATCAAATGATATGACTAGTTATTAGGATCAATGTGCAGGTAGTTCCTAGACGTGGGAATAGTTATTCCCAACCAGGGAAGTTACTATTCTTAGGAGCACTTATTTTTTCTGGTATAAGAACAAACTAGCAATCTGAACAAGATAGGTAGAGAATTACTGGTAAGTTCCTTGAGTATTTTAACTTGTAGAAGAAGTTCAAATTCTCTATCAACAAGCCTATAATGTTAATCAAAATATCATAATGAGATCCTAAAGTAGGAACCATAATACTTGTCTTCTTTGCTTATAATGACAATTAATTTATTTTATTACTGTTTATTAGAGGCTTATTCACGAGAGCAAACGCTGATTGTTCAGAAGATTGTCTCTGACCACAATGGTTCAGATTTTATTTTTGCTGAAGATCCTGAAGCTAAGAAAGAAATTTGGAAGGTATAGCAAATAGTACATTACCCAAAATACTGAAGAAAAAATCATCAGCTTTTACAGCGATAAGCAAGCATATTATACTTGAAAAGTTAGATGTATATTGAAGGAGAAAAATATGGTCAACATCGTATTCATCCAACAATAGAGTTAAATATGACTTATTTTATCATGAATCGGCAAGTTACCAATTTGCTGATAATTGTCTTAGCCTTTTAGAAACCAAGTTTCTTTCACTTAGTAAGCATGGTAGTAGAGATACTCCTTTGATCTTCTAGTCTAAAATTTCTCATCAGTCTGCTGGTTGTAAAACACAATTGGTTTTATAGAGCAAGAACTACTTAATACCTCTGCTTTTTGGAGAGAGAATTTCTTGTTTTAGACAGCAGAAGAAGAGAGATGTATTCATAATATACCTTTCATATTTAACTAATGAAATAATATATTTGGTTTATTGTAGATAAGGAAGGAGGCTCTTTGGGCTTGCTTTGCTATGGAACCCAATTTTGAGGCTATGATTTCAGTAAGTATAAATATCTGAATTTTGAAAATTTACCTTTTCCATAGTTAGCACAATTAGTTTATTTCTAGGTGCTGGTAGGCAAACCATGTTGTCTAAAATAATGCTGAGCTTTTGTTATGCAATAGGAGAGTTTTCTTCTTTTCTATGCTGCTTATTTTCATCCGCTCTTCAAAACTAGAACAGTTTCTATAAGGATTCCTACTCTTATGAGTCTTTTCTGTAGTTGGTCATTTGCTTATTTGGAATTGCATATTAATTGTTGTTGACTTTGCTTAAGTATTTTATTACTATGTCATTTCAACTTCTGGTTTCAGCAGTGAAATTTTAGAGGTTGAAATAAAGATAAGTGCGAGCATTTTGAGTGTCAGTAGCAACAAATACATTTGTCTGTATGACTTTTGAATCCTTATGTGACTCATATCATCCCGCTGGAAGGTTTCGGTAACAAATAGAATGTCCTCGATCTTGTTGTGGTCTAAAAAGGAGGAATAAAGATATGCTTGTGATGGAACTTGTTCATAGTTTTTCTCTACAAGAAACAGATTAAATGGTTGCTTTGGTCTCCTTCTGAGATTCGTGATAACAAGGGAAAGTCCCCTGCGGCAAAAACATTGAAGGTAATATTTAGGACTTGAGCTGTTTCGAGGAAATAGAAGAGGTCAGTTTAGCACACAGAGAGAAACCAGGGTGGTTTCGTGCTGCTTGTTCTTCCCAGTCGAGATGACGCTGACCACTGGTGGCACCTTTTGCCAGCAGTAATGGAAGTGGGGGAATGCACTTGAACTATTCTCTAGACTTGAGAGATTGTGCTGGCAAAAAAACAGAATCAGAGACATGTATATATCCGGGCAAAAAATGACCACATTGTTGGATTCATACTTCTATTGAAGTTTCACATGCATGTCACGCCTTTAAAGTGTCCTTTGGATATGTTAACGATCTAGGGCTTTGAGTAACCATCTTGGAAACAATGTTCTAGGGAAAGGTTGCACTTATGCCCAAGACTACCGAGGTTCAGGAAGCTGAGATGGGGCAGCAGGGCCTGATCGGGTCTGGGAGACTTTAAATAATCCTTTCAAAAAAGTTAGCCAATCAATTTAAATTTTAAATGTATCATCCAGCTGGGAAAACCAGGCGTCCAAGCCGATTAGCCAGCATTGATATTCAATTCTGCTGCTGCTGGCAATGATTTCCAGCATTTGGCAGAGTAAGATATCCCCTATAAAAATAATTCCTTTTTGGATGCTAGAGTTGGGGGAAGTGAATTTGCTAGAAGATCGGTGCTCACCATGACCTGAAGGATGTGTAGGGAGGAGAGACACATAAGGTGAAGCAGAACCAGGCGAGCTAAACTTCTGAGTGCTTCTCTGGAGTTTATAGCTGACTGAGGACTTGTCAATAATTGTCTCTGAGCTTTTTTTCTTCGTTTGGGGGGTGGGTTGTGGGGTTTGCGGTAACTGGATTCTGAAGGTGAGGTCTTGTCCCAGCTAAAGAGGGACGATTCTTTCAGTGTTAAATCCTTATGCATCCTTCTCTCTACTAGATACTAGCAGGCTGGTTACTATTTGCTTCATTATTTCCTTTACTGTTAGATTGTTTCGTCCTTCTCTCTAAAGAACTAGCAAGGTGGTCAATATTTGCTTTATTTTTCCAATTGGATTTTAACTTGAAAGGAAACCTTATTAACTTTTTTTTTTCCCTTTTTTCATATAACTGATTATTATTTTCTCCATCTTTTTATATGTGTCATTCAACTTTTGTTCATGGTGTGGAATGAGAAGTTCATTGTTCTCGAAATTGATTTTCTTTTGGAAATTGTATGGGAATGCTGTTAAATAGTTATAACTAACTCATGCCCTTGTAAATCCTTACTCTGCCTTTTGTCACGTCGGAGGTAGGTGCTTTTCACAATTAATACTAATACTCATATTTTATTCCACAGGATGTATGTGTTCCTTTATCTCACCTTGCAGAGCTAATATCAAGTTCCAAACAAGAGCTGGATGCATCATCACTGGTTTGGTGCGTTCAGGACACTTGCTTTTCTTTTTGTCATTGAACTGATGCTCATGCTGCATGTGCTACTTCTTTCTTCTAATAACAGCACAGTTATTGCCCATGCTGGTGATGGGAATTTTCACACTGTTATTCTATTTGATCCTAACAATGAAGAGCATCGGAAGGAAGCAGAAAGGCTGAACCAGTTTATGGTCCAAACTGCATTATCAATGGAAGGTTCGTGCTCTGTTAAGAGAATGATAACATATAACTATTTATTCTTAGACAACCTAGGATTTAAGGATTTTTCTACTGATGATGTTCGATAGTTTGGATAACTTGAACTGATGCTTGATGAAATCCTTACATGCATGAGATGCTAATGCCAAGTCATCAGAAGGTTGCTTTTGTTTAAGGTTCATCTTTTTTGTTATTTATATAATTTTAAAATCAAATATGCATCCAACTGCATAACTGAAACCTGTTCATTGTTTTTCTGGTATTTTAAATATTCAGGAACATGTACTGGTGAACATGGCGTTGGGACTGGGAAGATGAAGGTATTTGCTTTTATCTAGGATTACCTTATTTCTTGTGGGATACTTTTGAAACTTGTTTATTGGATCAGCCAGAGAAGTTGGTGCATGGCAGTTGCTTGCTGCGTTAACCTGTCATGTAGGCTTATATTCTCATGAATTGTCACTCATTCGTCAACGGCAGTTTCATTAGAATGGCAATTGGAAATATGCATTATAATGATATCATGAACCCAGGACAGTTATGAGCATATTCGGGACGCAATGTGCTTCATTGGTGCTGTTAATTTAAAAGAAACCTTTACAATGCAATAATCACCACCCCATTTTCCGGGATTAGTTTTTCAAATTTGATGATAGAGCTTTTTTATGCTTATAAACATGTTCTTTCTGCTGTGGGGTGTGATCTCCTGCATTTGCAGTATCTTGAAAAGGAGCTTGGAATTGAGGCTTTGAAGACAATGAAAAGAATAAAAACAGCTTTGGATCCCAATAATATCATGAACCCAGGAAAGCTCATTCCTCCCCATGTTTGCTTCTAGAAACACCTTGTCAAGACCTCCAGTCGGCTACCTCGGATTACAAGGTTTCTGAGAAGTTCATCAAGTTCTAAGGTTATGAGAGCTTCCTTGCAGAATTGGATCCTGTAAACTTGGTTGATTGCCAAGTTATTGGACTTCAAGGTACCGGTTTTCCCTATCTTGATTGCTTCTCTGATTTCTTAGAGGGATTTGGAATTACCGGCTGACATTCTACCGGCTTATTATGCACCCTTTTTCCCTCTATTTCCTATTTTAAATAATATTTTGAGTGAGTATGTAGTCAGTACTTCTTAATATGTGAGAACAAAACTATAAATTTACCTCCCACAAGTTCAATCATGTATTTCTCCAACATGGATTTCTTATACATTATAAATAAATTATGCCATCGAGGTGCCTGTGGACAAACATAGAATAGAGGCAGTAGAAAGATATAGATTATAATATTAATATACTAGAAGGGCCTGTTACCAAATGACAAATTATACTAGTAATCTCCTTAACCTAAGTCATGTTAGCTTAGGTTAGGTGGTGTCTGTCCTTGAAAGGGTTCAGAGTTCTAGGCTCCTTAAAACACACACAGAGGAGAGAGATGAAGTGGAGAAAGAAAACTCTAAAGTTGCTTTTTGTTTGTGGGAAAAGAAAACTCAAATTTGAGTCTGTTTAAGTTGAGAGAAGCACTATTAGACTAAAGCATGTAAGGGCATCTGTTGCTGATGAGCAGCTTTGGCTCAGTGGGACTTAATGGAAAGAGGATGTGATCTCATAGGCTCTTAGCACTAACATGCAATAATAAACTCATAGAAGAATCGAAGAGAGAAGTCAACCAAGGAAAAACAAGACGAGATAAGAGAAGGACAAATTAGGTTCTTTGATATCCCAGTTAATCCTCTAAATAGTACTTTTTACCTAAAAAAAAATCCTCCGAAAAGTTATTTTTTTTTTCTTTAGAAGAGAGATCTCTAGCATTGTTTGCTGTCCCAGCCTAAGGAAGAATCAAAAAATTTGATTCCTAAGTTGAATCCGAAATCGAGACAAGGCATTTTTGTAGGATAGTGATCCAATAATATAACAAAAAGGAGAGACCTTGAAGTCCTTTATCATGGTGGACCCTTTGTAATCCATAATGGAGTAGTACTATAAAATGTTGTTGCTTACCCCATTTTCTTCCTCAACTGGGGACCCTTCGTTCTTCATTAGAAGTTAGAAAAAATTTTGTGAAAGAGAAGGGCACGAAGCTACTCTATTTTTGCTATATCTACACTCTATAAATGTTAGCAGTTGCTCTTTTGAAATAGACGTTAGTACATAAATTGATAGGTCAATTTATGTACTAATGTCTATAGCCTTGTAACTTTGTAGATATGTATTACTTCTGTGATCAGATTCAATACCAATGAAAAGATGATAATATTCTCATATCACCATCCTTGGTGTGCCATTATTTCCTGCATTATCATCACTATTATTATTATCGTTATTATTATTATTTATACAATAATTATATAAAGATCGACCAGTCACGGGTGTTTGTTACACGTATTTTTGTCTTTAGATACAGTCATAACATCTGGTACAAACGTTTATATCCTTAAGAATATCTGAAAATTTATATAAGCTATATATATCTTTATTTGTAACTCATAAATATACCATGTTCATACAAAAAAAAGTACACTGTGAATCAAGAAAATGCTTATAAATGTTTACCCATTTTGCTAACTGCAAATTCTCTTAGGGGATGTAAAGTTGTTTTCTCATTTGGAAATAAAAGAACTTTTCAAAATAAATGTTTTTCAGTTTATGCGAGTGGCGTAGCTTATTTTATACATATACATATATGTGCATGTACACGCATATGTTGAAACATATTATACACTGAAGCATCATATGGTTTTCCAAACAAAATTGCATTATAAGAGTTGATCGATGAACAAATCTGAACTTCATCTCTAAAGTTCTTGATATGAACCTGCAGAATCCATTCAATGGGCCAGTGTGTTGTGTTCCTTATTTTTTGTTATGTGAATTTAAACATTTTTATACATTAGATAATGTTTTTAATCATAAATTCAATTATAGTATTTTTATAATTCATTTTTTAATACTCGGAAAAATAAATTGCTGAGTAATTACATCAAGTAACTAAACTGTACAAATTAAACAAAAATAAAATAAATTTTAACCAAATACAAAGTTATTTCATATCAGTAACGTGTATATCTCCAAGAACTATATATTTCAATTTGGAAATGAAGGTGGGTCGACACTCTGGTCCGGTTACACATGGAGTCGGCATCTAAACCTTCATTTTATTTTTTCTCGACTGTCATCCAATCACGAAGTTCGGGCAACGTGGAAAGGAAGTAGCCCGGAAGTGGGGCATAAAATTAGTAGCTCTACTGGCACATATTATTTACTGAACAAAACTATCCAATGGAATATTATCTGGCAAAATCTTCTTATTTTTTTATTGAATATATTAATTTGATATTAAACTAACGATAAAAACATTTTACATTTGAACAAAAGTGACGGCGTTAAACGTGACGTTTTCTTGTTATACCTCAATTTGATAACATATCGAATATAATATGTTTATATTTAGTCCAATAAAATTATCACGTACTAATTCGATACGTATGGTAAAGCAAGAAAATTTACCGTAACGGTTAAAGTTCCTCAAAGTTTGGTGCTCTTTTGGATCAATAATCACATTTTTAGGAAGGAAAAAAATTAATTAATTAGTTAATTAATTACACACGAATTTTAATTTACTTTTGTTTTAATACTCTAATTTATTTTATTGTTTAACTCTCTGATTTTTTTATTTTTTTAATACTATAATTTATGTTGATTTACTTTCTTTTTTTTTTAATATTATGGTTTTTTAATTCTTTAATACGTAATTTAATTTTTTTTTTAATATCATAATTTTCTTTATCTTTAAGAGCAACACAAACATTATAAATTTGGGAGATTTGAGAGATATAAACATTAATGATAACTAATGTGATTTTGGCAATGGATTTTTTTAAAGATTTCTCCTTAAATTGATACCAAATTATATGTCCATCTCAATTCAACTTTTGTGAAACAATATTTTTGATAATATAATTTAAAATTTGTGTTCCCAACTGGTGAACAATTCAACTCTTATGCCCAAAAAAGTAACAAAAAACACTTCTATTGCCAAAATTCAAAATAACAAGAATCAATGACCACAAAACTCAAAAGCATGTGCCACGATAGGATCCTTTACTCATAAACTAGTTCATTCAACCTTTATTCAATTAGAGGGCGCAATATCTGCGTATGTATAGATATCCCCACACCCACACGCGCAAATATATACACACACACACACACACATATATATATATATATATATATAAAAGATGAAACCAATGGCCACGAGAGCATGTGGCATAACAGTGATATATATCATCTTAGTTCATGAAAATACCCACTTTATAAAAATTAAATTATTTTTTAAATAATTATAATTATCCCAACTAAAAAATTAAAATATATTTTTCGTAATTTATTGTAATTAAATTTAATTTATTTATTATAACTTCACCGACATAAATAAATTAAAATTTTAATTTTATTTAATTAAATAGCATAAGTAAGATGATTATCAAATTTATAAGTACCACAAAATAATGAGTTATAAGTCATTTCAACAGCATCTTAATAAAAAAATACCCACTTGAAATTACCTTATAACCCCTAACACATATACCCTCAAAGTCTATAAATACCCACCACCCACCCCCCATTACCATCATCTCCAACCATCTCTAAACATACCAGAGAAAATGGGTTCCCTACCTCATGTCATCGAGGACTTCATGGGAGTTCTCCAAGTCCTAAGCGACGGCACCGTTTTAAGATCCAAAACCATCAACTTCAACATCCCAATCATCAATGACGACTCTGTCCTCTTCAAAGATATTCTTTTCGACAAAACCTATAATCTCCATCTCCGAATCTACAAACCCACTTCCCCACCTTCGTCCCGCAAGCTTCCCATCATCTTTTTCTTCCATGGCGGCGGCTTTTGTCTCGGCTCTCGCGCGTGGCCCAATTGCCACAACTGCTGTCTCCGGCTAGCCTCAGGACTAAACGCCGTCGTTTTCTCGCCCGACTACAGGTTGGCGCCGGAGCACCGGCTTCCGGCAGCCATCGACGACGCGGAGACGGCGTTGAAGTGGGTTCAAACTCAAGCTTTATTAAGCGAGGATGAAAGCGAGGGCGATGCATGGGTCAACGCTCGTGGGGTTGACTTTGACCAGGTGTTTGTATTAGGAGATTCTTCCGGGGGCAATATTGCGCACCATCTGGCGGTCCGGCTCGGTGCGGAGTCAACCGGAATTAGGCCGGTTCGTGTACGAGGTTATATATTGATGGCGCCATTTTTCGGTGGGGTGGTCAGGACCAAGTCCGAGGAAGGTCCTAGTGAGGCTCTGTTGAACTTGGAGATACTTGATAGGTACGTACATTACTGTAACTTCATTAATTGATTCACATTCATATATATATATATGTGTGTGTGTGTGTATACACAGACACAAACACGTATATGTGTGTAGTGGAAGATCTGTGATCTTTGTGTCCGGTCTGTTGTGGTAAAGTTTATAGGATATGAGAAAAGAGATTTTGAGAGTGACCTCACTATCATGGAAATTACTCATAACCAGCTTTCATTTTATTTTTATTTATTATTATTATATAATATTACATATATATATATATATATACACACACACACACACCCACATATAAGTCTATACGAATATATTTAGTATTTTTCTATTGATCTTTTTTCATGATCTCGACTTGTATGGATATGAATTGCGGTTAGAGTAACCCAAATTGATATTTTCCGGATTAACGTTACATTAATTAATTAATTGTTGCGGAATTAGGATATTAATTATGAATTAGTGGGAAAAGCATGTGGTTATGACAAGTACCACTAAATGGGGTACACATGCATGCAAGTTAATATAATCCACATAAAATTACATTAAGTTAATTGGGTCAAGAACAAAACCATGCACTAAAAGTCTAAAAACTAGGGTTTGCAAACCCTAATTGGCTTAAGAATGACAAGAAACACATACATACAAACATGTATGTATGTATATATCATGGGTTATTGTCAATGAAAAAGTGTACATGCCACCTATGTAGCCTCCTGCCTTGTTCATGTCACGGTTGATTTGGAATTATTATATATTATACTCAACATAGGGTATTAGGGTTATCATGAGGTCACGAAATTAATTAATTATTGTTTTGGTTTGGGATAAGATAAAAGTATAGTAGCACATTATATGTATAATATATTATCTCTCTTGTTGTGAGCGTGTGTGTGTATATATATATGGGCACTATAAGACATCCAACATAGGGTGCCTAGAAGATTCCCAAAATTCATCCAAAAAGTTGATGAATTGACCCTTAATTTGACTATCAATTTGGTGACTACCAAATTATTTGGGGAATTAAATATAAAATCTAATTCATGAGAATCATAATTATTGTTTATAAGCAAAAACAATTAATTAAACACTTAGCTTAATTAATTATCATAATCCACTCAAATATATGTGTTATTTCAGCTTAATCACACCCTTTTTAGGTCATTATAATTAAGCTGACCCACATATAAACACACAAATATATATATATTTATTAGTGCCCAATGACCTCTCTTATCTCCTACCCTATTTTTTTTTCAAATTATTATTATAATATTAAAACCCACGCCTATACAAACAATTGATGAGTAATATGTATCTCCTTTATATTTTTGACATGCATTAATTATATTAATTGTATATAGCCACTTATAGTGCATTCTATAAATCAACATTTTGGGCAACAATTATATATATTATTTATGTCTCATCATGCCATTATATATATATATATATTATATATTATATAAAGTGAGAGTATTATCATAAGACAAAAAGTTTCAAATACATTCTCTAACAATCATATTTCAAGATATATATAGGAGATAGTGGTTAATCCAAAAATAAAAATAGTGCCTCATCCATTATCTTTTGCATGATCATCTCTTGTCTTTCCACACATATACATATACATATACATATATATATATATATATTTATTTATTGTAGGTTTTGGAGGCTGTCAATGCCGGTTGGGGAAACAAGAGATCATCCATTGGCGAACCCATTTGGTGAATTGAGTCCGAGGCTTGAAGAAATTAGGCTTGACCCAGTCTTTGTAATTGTGGGGGGAGCTGAATTATTGAAAGACAGAGCAAAGGATTATGCAGAAAGATTAAGAGAAATGGGGAAGAAAATTGATTACTTAGAATTTGAGGGAAGGGAACATGGATTCTTCACAGATGATCCTTACTCACAAATTGCCAACCAAACTCTTCATCACATCAAAACATTCATCTTAGCCAACTCCACTTGATACATACACCCACCCACATACATACATACATAATATCTACACATTTGTATGCATGTGTGCATGTAGCTAGCTACTATCAATTAGAAATAAAGTTGGGTCATTTTCTCCTTACTATATATATCTATATATATATATATTATTTCTTTTTTACAAACAATCTGTCCATATTTATATCATCTCAATTATATATATATATATACACACACACAATGGATTGTAACTATCGTTTCTTTCTTGTCTTTTTATCACCAATGCCAAGACCCATAATATATATATATATATATGTGTGTGTGTGTATAAGCTAATAATGGGTATAATTGGATGTACTTAATGTTCTTAATTCCAATAAACCCTTTGACCGCCGTGATGTAGTAAAATGATTCAAACAATGAAATGATAAGATTTAATCAAAATTCAATGAGTCAAATATTATTGTTTGTCAATAATTGTAGATATGACACCACCCCCAACTCTAACTTAAATTAATTATTAATTAATTAATTAATTATATTATATTATTACGTTAATTACATTCTCCTTTATTGGTGATTATGACTGCAGACTTGATTATTCAACAATAATAGAAATTTTGTCTTTAAAAGTTAGATTAAAAAAATTATTTATTCTTAATTAAAATTAGAATTCGAATAATATTCTAGATTTTTAACCTAAATAAATATATTTTATAGCAGAAATTACTAATTTTTCAAATGAAAGACACTGTTGGATCTCTCAAAAACTAAATCTAAATTAAAAATAAAATTCTCATTTTAATAATTATTATTCTTTGTATTTTAATTAGTTTAAAATTATTATATCACATTTATTAATTAATTAAAATTATTATTATTTAAAAAAAATGTACTTTTAAGCTTAGTCAGACCTTTTTGGGTAACAATTATTTAATCAAAGCATGTAATATTGCTTCATTATGCTTCATCTTTTCGAAAGATTTAGTGGGTCCAAAATCGGCACAAATTTAATTTATAACAATTAAGAATTACATTATTATAAATATATATATATATATATATAATACATTATCCTCTTAATATATATCTATATATGTATATGTATATGTATATGTATATGACCTTGGTATGATCCTTATCTGCTAATAAAAAATAATCGAACGAGATATATATTATCTTTTTGAAAAAAAAAAAAAAAAAAAAAAACCAATATTTATTTTTCTATATATTCTAAGTTGACTTCTCTCCCCTCAAACATATGTTATATATATGACTGCTATCTGCAACATGACAAAATAATATGTATGTATGTATGTATATATATGTGTGTGACAAAATAATATTGAAATATTTTATAATAATGGTTTGGATTATGGATTGAAATGGTGCAATTACTTTCGGTCGTATTTAATTGAAATAATCCTAATAAATTCGGTCATGATAATTATTTAATAAATTATGTAATTAAAGATATTATTTTTATAATATACATATATATATATATACATACATACATATATTAATCACATTTTTTTCAATATTATATATATATATATATATTTAAAGAAAAAAAAAAGATTTAGTGGGTCCAAAACCATGTGAACTGAATCTATTAGATATTGAAAGTTATTGTTTTTTTTTTCTTTGGGAGGAGCGAAGGATCAGATACTGAAAGCTACATACACGTATATATATATATATATATATATATATATATTACTGGGTAAGTATCTCACCGGATAATAGATTAACATGAGAATATATATATATATATATATATATATAAATTATATAAACTGAATTTATCAGGTATTGAAAGTTTTGGGAAGGACGAGACACTGATAGTTGGACACACGTATATGCAGAGATATATATAGATGTGTGTGTGTGCACGTACATATATATATATATATATATAAATATGTATATATATTACTGGGTCAATTATCTTACCGGATAAGATCAACAAAAATATATATATATATGTAAAAATTACACACAAAATATATAATAAAATATATTTAGTTAAGTAATTAATTGAAAAAATGGTTGAAATTCGCACGTGCACAAATTAATACCAATATTCTAACATATGTTGTCCTTTTAAATCACAGGATATATTACCGTCATATTATAGAAATTTCTCAAGCATATCTGTCTTATTACACAAGGGTATAATTGTAATTATAACCTTAATTTAAACTCAATTTTTTTTTAATTTAATCCCCCCCCCCAAAATCCCTGTTTCCAATTTTGGGCTTTTCAAAAAATGGGCTTTTCAAAAATGGGCTTTTCTACAATTTTGGGCTTACCCAAGTTATAACGCTGGTCAACAAAACTTTTTAAAATATATATATATATATATACACATAAATATGTCATTTTATATTTAATTATATTTAAGAGATTTTCTAATCTTATGTTTAATTAAAATTTTAATTTAATCCCCCCAAAAATCCCTCTTTCCAATTTTGGGCTTTTCAAAAAAGGGGCTTTTCTACAATTTTGGGCTTACCCGGTCAACAAAACTTTTTTAAAATATATATATGTATATATGTATACATAAATATGTCATTTTATATTTAATTATATTTAAGAGATCTTCTAAAGATTATAATCAAATCTTATGTTTAATTTCTAATTATAAAATTTATTCGAATATTCATCAGTTTAGTGTACGAAAAGATTTTTAATTTCCTGTAAAAAAAAATTTAATTGTGGTTCAAAATTTATTTTAAAAAATCAATTTAAATATATTAACAAGTTGTTATTTGTAAATATTTTTTTAATTAATCCCATAATTTTTTGTCTAATAATTAAGACGTCGGGACATTAATTGCATTAACTATATTTGGATAGTGTACAGGTAAGCTCAGAGTAAGCAACATGTTAAACTGTCTTTATCTCTGGCCTTGACTTAATAGCCTGATTAGTTTCCTAATCTTTTCTTATATACGATAATCTAACAATTAGTTGAGTTGTAATTTCCGGTAATTTTCAATTAACCAACTAATCATCAACTTCCGATTAATCATCAGCCGTCCGTTTCTTGTGCTTCATCTAAAATTTCCCTGTGACACGTAACACACACAAGTTTTTCCCTGTCTGCTAAAAATAACTCGTTTATTTGATTTGATTTTTTCTCTCTCTGGGGCACGAAAATCGAGAAAACCATGGAGCAATGAATGAGAAACAGACCCGAATAAACAAACAAACTAAACTACTAAAAAAGAAAAAATTAGGGTTTCGAAAATCCCTCTCCCCGAGTCCCCTCTCTCTATCTCCTCTGCCTGGTGGATTTTCCTTCCCTCCAAACGCCATTTCTTGTTTTTTTTCTTTTCCTTTTTCTTTTTTTTTTCCTTCTTATTTCCGGTTTTCCGGGAAAGTGAGGGAAAATCTTAATCTTATATTTTTCCCGGAGGTTGGTGATATTAGAGAAAAGAAAGGAGAAAAAGGAATTGTTTGATGAGAAGTGAATTTTCTCGGGAAAATTCAGGTCGGTTTGTAGCTCTCGTTTTGGTTTCTCTACTCTACTTCTGGTTCATCCGAAGGTAAGAAGTTAATCAATTTTCGGCGACTTTGTTTTGTTTAGACTGGAATTTTTATTTCTTTCTTCCTATGAAATTTTAAGGGAGGTGTTTTAGTAGTTTAATTTTTATTGACAATTACAATATCTTGCAGCTCGCGGGAGAGTTACTGTCTCTCTTGTGAGTTGTCTGTGCAATTTTTTCCCGGGAAAAAATTTCCAAAATTTTGTTGAAGCAAACAAAGAATCCTTGTTTTCGGATCCGTTAGGCTGCTTATCTTTTTTTTTTTTTCTCTTTTATTCTTCCTACAGATGTTTTTGTATGGTTGATCTTTGAGGAATAGAAGCAGGCTGTTGGTGTTAAATGGAGGAGGGAATTGTCATTCTTAATATCTAATTTTCCGGAGGGAGGATTAAGGGGATAAAATATAAGAATTTTTCTTGTAAGATTCTTTTTGGATTGATCTGGAATTATTTGAGATTGGATGAAACCTGGTTTATGGAGTCCGAAACATTTGCTCCAGCCAGAGATTTGGTGAAGTGTTGTAATTGTGGGTGTGATTGTTCTTTAGTTACTGGTTCCTCTGGTTCTTGGATTCGATCTGTAAAACGAAAATATGAGGAATTTGAGGAGGGCAATAAATTCTTCATACCGGGTTTTGACTTGTTCTCAAACGCCAGAGTCCAGGTTGAGAATGAGTGTCTTGCATTGCGGGAGACTGTTAGTAGCCAACAGCAAGCTATACAGGATTTGCATGCTGAACTGGAGGAAGAGAGAAATGCCTCATCATCAGCAGCAAATGAAGCCATGTCTATGATATTGAGGTTACAGAGGGAGAAGGCTGAAATCCAAATGGAGGCTCGACAATTTAAGCGGTTTGCAGAAGAGAAAATGGCACATGACCAGCAGGAGCTTGGTGCTTTGGAAGATTTGCTGTATAAAAGAGAGCAGGCCATCCAGTCTCTTACCTGTGAGGTGCAGGCTTACAAGCACAGGATGCTGAGTTATGGACTCACAGAGGCAGAGGCTGATGGTGAGAAAGGTTGCTTTAGCAGGAACACGAGCATGGTTGACATTGATGCACAATTTGATCTACCTGCATTTGATTACCCCCCCTTAAGATGCAATTTGAATGAGAATCCAGGTACTTTAGAAGGTGATATTGTTGTGGCTGACATCGAGAAGTATGAAGCCGGTGAGCCCCCTCATTGCCGGGAGTTGAAGAACTTGGAGCACAGGATCAGCCAGATGGAAAGGAATCCCAGTTACAATCAATTGGATGGGGATTTTTCTGGGGGGAAGAATGTTTTGGAAAAGGTAATAGTTGGTCATTCTCCTAGATGGCCTAGACACTATAGGAAGCTTTCGACTGATAGTTCAGGTTCATTCATGGGAATGGCCAAAGAATCAAATCCAGAGTTTACTGTTGAGTCCCCCAAGTTTAATGGTAGCTCCAGGAGGATGGAACATGTATCACAAACAGAAGACACTTCCCATTTGAAGAGGATGGATAATGCATCTGAAATTGGAGATGACACAAGTGATAGGGTTTATACCATCGATTCCGTATATAATGGAGTATCATATAATGGGGTTACAGAAGGTAAATCTGGAGTTGGTGTTGGTGATGATTATGTGGTCACTCCTAGAGATTCTTTAACTCGGCCT
>NW_019014470.1:66137-77782 GCF_000150535.2 Carica papaya
ACTTTGCAACTTTTATGCTTGGATCCAATTAATCTCAGTACCTTTGTATTATATAGATATAGTCCATCAACTATTTTCATGGGTAAGCTGGGATTATAACATGTGGCTAATGGGATTTTTTTCAGTATTGCATAGATATATGTGTATATATATATATATATATATATTTTAGCACTAACATGATTCTGTACATTGGTTTTATAGAACTATAATTGAAAAGTAGTATTACTTTTCTTGAATGAGAATCAGATTCTACGTTTTTAATGTCTTTTTTCTGGGTAAGAGAGGCAGGAAGCTTCTTCTTCTGGGCCATCTTCCTGTACGAATAGCCATATCCCAATCATGGTGAGCTTCAGGCTGAGCAACCTAGATGTACTCATCAAAACTTGATACACAAGGCTCATGATGGTAGAGTGACTTGCTAATTTTCCACTGCATCAACGATCATGATTAAAGAATCAAGAAAAACGTGATTTAAAAGAAAATAAAAATAAAAATAAAATATATTATACTCTGAATGAATAGATTTATTTTTTAAAATTTATTTAAAAATTTACAAATGGATGACCCGGCCCATTATTATCTTTAGGCCCAATTTTAAAATTTAGACCCGACCCGTTATCATTATGGGCTGTCCGTTTTGGTATCCAATATTAATGTTGACCCAACATTGTTCAGGTTTCATGAACAGACTTTACGACGTCGTTTTCTTTTTTCTTTTCTTTTTTTTTTTTTTTTTTTGGTTTGAAATCCCTCCTACGACTTCTCTCCATTGTCAGCATTGCAACGGCGCCACAAAACCTCTGCCATGTTGAGTTGCAGAAGCTTGCTGTTGCAGAACATGAAAGGAAGAAAAAAGCTAAAAGCTAAAAGAAACAGCAAATGCAAAAGCGTAAAATCTTCTTCCAAAAAGCGGAAACATGTTAATACCAAGGAAGAGTCGCTTCTCGCAGAAGAAGATGACAGGGGAAATGAAGAAGGGTTCAAACTCAAGGATTCAGCTCCATCACTCATGCATAGTGTTCAGCCGCTAGGAAATCTGTACCTCAATCCTGGAACAATCAACTCGAGGAACACAGGTCTAGGTACTCTCCAGACCTTAACCGATGAGTTGGTTATTGATATTCTAGGGCTTTTGGATGGAACTCATTTGGGGATTTTGGCTACCGTTAGCAAGTCCTTCTATGTTTTCATTAACCACGAACCTCTTTGGAGGAATTTTGTATTGGATAAGTTAAATGGTGGATTTTCGTTTAGAGGTTCATGGAAAACGACTTACGTTGCTTCTTGTTTTCCATCATTTGATGTTTCCGTTATCGATGCTTCGGGTCTGAGGGTTAGAGACTTTTACTCGGACTATCTGTTTCAGAGTTGGTTATGTGCTAGTCTCGAAATGAGACCGGAATGGCTTGAGAGAGATAATATAATTCGAAAGAAAGGGATTTCTGTTGAAGAATTTATGTTGAATTTTGAGGAACCAAATAAGCCAGTATTATTGGAAGGCTGTATGGATAATTGGGCTGCACTGGAAAAATGGAACAAAGATTATTTGGTAGAGGTGTGTGGTGATGTAAGGTTTTCAGTTGGGCCAGTAGAAATGAAGCTTGAGGATTACTTTGACTACTCCGATCGAGTTAGGGAAGAGAGACCATTGTATTTATTTGATCCAAAATTTGCAGAGAAAGTTCCAATTTTGGGTTTGGAGTATGATGTTCCAGTTTACTTCAGGGAAGATTTGTTTAATGTTTTGGGGGATGAAAGACCTGATTATAGGTGGATAATAATTGGTCCAGCCGGGTCTGGATCATCTTTCCACATTGATCCTAATTCAACATCAGCTTGGAATGCAGTTATCAGAGGGTCTAAGAAATGGATTTTGTTCCCACCAGATGTAGTTCCTCCAGGTGTGCACCCTAGCCCGGATGGGGCTGAGGTGGCATGTCCTGTTTCAATAATAGAGTGGTTCATGAACTTCTATGGTGCTACAAAGAACTGGAAAAAGAGACCTATTGAGTGTATTTGTAGGGCTGGAGAGGTGATATTTGTTCCAAATGGATGGTGGCATCTTGTCATCAACTTGGAGGACTCAATTGCCATCACACAGAATTATGTCAGCAGGTATGCTCCTTCTGAAGATATCCTTAGCTCAGTTAAGTTAAAATGTTACAGTAGTCACCTTACTTGAGAAGAAAAGGGACACCTAAAATGTTCAATTATTTTTGCATCATTGGTTGAATGGAATAGGTGACTAATGTCTCCTGGCCTTTGCATCTAATTGAATTTTGTCTCTTCAACAGAGCAGTAATTACATCATTCTCTTGTGAATAAAAGTTAAGAGTAACTCTGTGCATGAATTTTTTTTCCCTTGTAAAAAATATGAACCCTCTTTGAACCCATAGAGTCAAGCAAATTTTACGCAGTTCTCTCCCTTTGGCCCTTTCCGGCCCCTCCTCCAAATGATTTGTACTAATTGTGGAATTGAATGATGGAAAGAGGTATCAAGTACCTTGCCTAGTGCCCCTCCAAAATCATAAGTACGTTACCTATTGGCTGACATGGATGACTAGCATAGTGTAGCAGATTAGAATTTTCCATTAAGCAAACAGTATTTTTATAGTTTGTTCCTATGGAAGTTCCTAAATCATGTAACTGGTAAGAACTGAAACTATTATTGATTTGAACCTCTGTGCTTTTGGTTAGAGACTAAGAGGTTTTGGAGCATTCTGAAGTGTTAGTTTTTTTTTTTAACTTTAAAAGGAGAAAGGAGGGGATCGGTTGTCAGAGGGTGGAGTGTGAAGTGATAGGCTGCATTTGGCTACCTTCATAAAGATAACTTATAAAATGGAATTGAAGTGAGTGCAGCAAATGTCGGAGGAGAGGTCTTTATAAAAAATACACACTGGTGCTTTTACACTGTGTTTACTGCTATGCCTCTTGTCTCTATTTAATGTTGTCTTCTTTTTAAGTAGAGAAATGGTTCCAACTACATTTCATATTTAACACATTGATGTGATACTCATACCATCATGAATAAGATACTGAAACAACATGTACATGGTCAAAACCTACGTTACCGAAACAATATGTACAGCTTACACATTATCGAAAAATTTTGTAATATCTCTAGCTCATAAGCTCACACATTAACTATGTGAAACAACCTCTCGAAATGATGGTATAGCCTCTCCATGTCAAATACAAGCTTGTATCCTTCTGTAACATCCTTGTTTTGGTCTTAAAGGCTCTAATAGATTGTTTTTCTCTCTGTAACTCAGGAGAAATTTGGTGAATGTGTTGAATTTTCTGAAGAGGCCAAATGCCAGCACCCTTGTATCTGGAACAAGAGATAGAGTGAATTTGCACGATAAGTTTAAGAATGCCTTCGAGGCAGCTTTCCCCGGGACCATCAACCAATTGTTGCAGGTAGCGGAGGAGAAGAAGGCTCAACAACAGAAAGTTTCCTTCTGGGATTCAGCACAAGATTCCAAGGCTGGTGCTTTCAAGTTCTCCTTCTAAATGAATACCCAAGAACACACCACTTCTAGATTTGAAACAGTTTTGACATTGATTACTTCCTCATTCTCTTACCTTTTGTTATCCTCTTTTGAGAAAGAAGGAAATTGCCAAGAGTTGAATTTTCGAATGTTAAGTGACATATATAGAAGGACATTGTCTAGTTTTTTTGTTTCACGGTATAAATTTACACATTTCATTAATTAGACGATATATATCTACGAATTATAGCACAATCTTTCAATATTAATATAAAAAAATATATAATCTAACTTAGATTTATAATTTCTTATAGAAATGAAGTATCAATAGTTCAACCGTTAAATAATTAGTAAGATATTATAAAGTTTAAATTAAGTTTGATATTTAATTTTATTTTTTATTTTAATTTTTACACATGTTTATAGAATTTATTTTCAAAGATAAAAAATTTGTAAAATTAATAGGAAAATGAATTTTGGGAGTTTAAATAGGTTTAATTTTTATTTCTAAAATTGCAAGATAAATTTTTAGAAAAATGTTTTTAATTAAATAAATAAAAAGATGAAATTATTAACTGTAATTTAATTTTTATTCTTAATTAGATTTATTTAATCTTAAATATTCATATGTTTGTATTTTAAAATTCAGATAACTGTAT
Source organism: Carica papaya (assembly GCF_000150535.2). Next base: position 70,291 of record NW_019014470.1, read on the forward strand.
TTGATGGTTCATTAATGTTGGATATGGTATGGTATGTGCAACTTTTATTAATGTTTAAATTTGATCATATTTAAATAATGATCTATTAATATTTAATAGTGATTTTTTTTGTTTGCATTAATAGTATGGTATGCTTGTATATTTAAGTAAATTGAGTATTTTATTCATATTTTATTATATATAATAATAAAATATATATATATATATACAATAAAATTAATATAATGAAATATATTATATAAATGTATATATAATTAAAAATATAAATATATAAATTTAATTGAATATATATATATTTATATAATAAAAAATATACAATTAAATATATATATATACAATAAAATAAGAAGAAGAAGAGATGTGCGGTTGGCTCTTTTTGAATGATTTAAAATGATTTTAAATAAAAATAATTTTATAAATAAAAATAATAATAAAAATAAAAAAAAATTATTAAATCATCTTAAATTTAGTGGTAGTCTAAAAAAATAAAAAATAAATTATAATTTTAAAAATCATGATACAACCAGCAAAAAAAACATATTATATATTTAAAAATTCAAACAAATAAAAAAAAATCATTAAAAAAACATACTCATCGCTGAATCAACGTACAAACAAGCTCTAAAGGTAAGCATTCACTTGCAGACAACATCGGAAACCACTTCAAGATTCCTTAAAAATCATGTTGGTTTCAGACAATGAACGGAACTGGGAACTCAATAATCAAGACACTTTCGCTAAAGAATCCGAAACTCGTACTTCTCGAATCATGTCCCCCTTTCTCCCACGTCAAGATCATCCATGGTTTCATGATAAGAACTCACATAATCTTCGACATCTTCTCATCCAGCCGGCTAATCGCTTCCTGCGTAGACAACCCTGCATTAAACACCACCCTTCTCGATTACGCTTTTCGGGTTTTTACCCAGATCCGAAACCCGAATCTATTCATATTCAACGCTATGATCCGTGGATTCTCAGGAAGCGAAAACCCACACCAGGCCTTCCATTTCTACACCCAGTTACTTCGCTTTGACTTGCTTCCCGATAACCTAACGCTTCCTTTCTTGATCAGAGCGTCTGCTCAACTGGGCGCTGCGGATATGGGAGTTCAAGGCCATGGTCAGATCATCAGGCGAGGATTCGAACAAGATGTGTATGTGCAGAACTCGCTTGTTCATATGTACTCTACTTGTGGAGATATAAACGCTGCGAGCAGGATTTTTGAGACGATGAATTGTTTAAACGTGGTTTCTTGGACTTCGATGATTGCAGGCTATAGCAAATGCGGGGACGTAGAGTCTGCGCGTAAGGTGTTCGATGAAATGCCGGAGAGAAACTTGGTTACTTGGAGTATAATGATTAGTGGGTATGCTCGAAATGGCCACTTTGATAAAGCTATGGAGCTCTTTCATCTTCTTGAGGAAGAAGGAGTGATGGCTAATGAAACAGTAATGGTGAGTGTGATATCTTCTTGTGCCCATTTAGGCGCATTGGAGCTCGGAGAAAGAGCTCATGATTATGTGTTGAAGAATGATTTAGCCATGAATGTGATCCTTGGAACTGCCATTGTTGATATGTATGCAAAATGTGGGAGCATTGAGAAAGCTATTCGGGTTTTTGAGGAACTGAGAGAGAGGGATAGTTTAAGCTGGACGGCTTTAATTGCTGGACTAGCCATGCATGGGTTTGCAGAGAAGGCGGTGTTCTACTTTTTGGAAATGATCAAGTCAGGATTAACTCCAAGAGATATTACCTTTACAGCTGTGTTATCAGCTTGCAGCCATGGCGGTCTAGTGGAAAGAGGTTTGGAGATATTTGAGAGCATGAAAAGGGATTATGGCGTTGAGCCAAGGCTGGAGCATTATGGTTGTATGGTTGATCTGTTAGGCCGTGCAGGGAAGTTGGCAGAAGCTGAAAAATTTGCCCTTGAAATGCCCACGAAGCCAAATGCCCCAATTTGGGGAGCATTGCTTGGCGCTTGCCGGATTCATAAGAATGCAGAAATTGCTGAGAGAGTAGGAAAGTTACTGATTGAATTGCTGCCAGAACATAGTGGCTATTATGTTCTGCTCTCGAATATTTATGCTCGAGCAAACAAGTGGGAAAATGTTGAGAATATGAGACAGTTGATGAAGGATAAACGAGTCAAGAAGCCGCCTGGTTTCAGCTTGATTGAGATAGACAAAAAGATTCATAAATTTACCATGGGAGATTTTACACACCCTGAAATGAAGAAGATTGAGAGAATGTGGGAAGAGATTCTCAGGAAGATAAGATTGGCAGGGTACACCGGGAATACAGCTGATGCATTTTTTGACATAGACGAGGAGGAGAAAGAGAGTGCTCTTCACAGGCATAGCGAGAAGCTTGCCATCGCATTTGGGATTATGAAAACAAATGCTGGGACAACGATTAGGATAGTGAAGAATTTGAGGGTGTGTGAGGATTGTCACACGGCTACAAAACTGATTTCGAAAGTTTATGGGCGGGAGCTTATAGTGAGAGACAGAAATAGGTTCCATCATTTTAGGGAGGGTGCCTGTTCTTGTACGGATTACTGGTAATTGATTTTTTCCTGGGTGCTTCACAAATTTTAAATCAAACAGTATCAAATACATTTTGCAAATTGTTTTGCTTTATATTTTTTGTCATAATCAAATATGAGACAAACTCAAGTCAAACTGTTTGAATGTGATCATAGTAAGTTTGGGAAAAACTCGAGCCAGAAACTGTTAAACTAAATAAGTAGAACCTAAAGGCAGAAATATTTGATTTGGAACCCAAATCTGGAATTCGAATTCTAAATTTCTTAAATGAGTCAAGCTCAAACTTAAACTGAAATTCAAAATAAACTGAAAACCAATTTCAAAAATCTTACAGCGATGGAAAAATACAATTGTGATGTCCAAGAATTCAACTCCTTTGATGCGTTGCTAGCCTACTGGCAATGTGTACTACTGTATGCTGCCATGCTTTTCAATCTGGTGAGGGGTTGATTTCCCGGATTAGAACCGAAGCCTGGTAGAAATTACATGGTTTATGGAATATAAGTCATCTGAATTGGGAAAATCTTTTCTTAAACACATTATTTCACATGAAATTAAGTTCTGAATTCAAATCTTGAATACAGAAGTTACAGTATATCTGTTCTCAGAAATGGTAGCAGTCTTTCATATACCATAAGCGGTATTCAATTACATTCACCAAAGTGGCATTATACAAAATCCAAAATATATAAGATTGAAAGCAGAGGGATGAAGCACTATATAAATCAAAACACATCTCCCTCTGAAACTTCACTGCTGAATTTATCATGCAGCAGAAAGAGAAACCGTATAAGAATCCTGACAGTACTTCAAGCCTTTCAATTGACCTGAACACAAATAAGGTGTAACTATGGATTCTGGAATACCAAAAGTTTCTGTTATTTCTCGCAATCCTTCATCAACCAAAGCTTCAGTTTCAGGCTTCTCACAAACTGCACGAAGAGCAACGTTCAAGCCGATTGATGTCCGCTCTGTTGTAAAGCTGGAATACCCAAATAGACAAAACAGCAGGTGAATTTCGAAACCAAAATTATAACTGTGTACAAATTAGCTCTAAACTTTTTTTCCTACAACTTACAAGCAGCTCTCAGATCATCAGTCATTGTTTAGTTCTAAACAAGGGAATAACTAATTACAAGAGTTGAAACGAATATTAGCTTATGCTATGTTTGGACCATACAATTCATTTGAAAATTATACCTTTTTAACTAACAAATAATAGAGATACTTTACAAAATGATAAATTTTTAGTGGAATTGATGTAATACATTTCAAATGTGAAAAATTCTTGTGGAATTTTGAAATGTATTGTCACAATTCCACTATAACTAATATGTGGAGATTTTTATCATTTTATCAGGGATTTTTACCCTTTTCTAAATAAAAAAGCATGAATCTCTAAATGAATTCCAAATATGAAGGTTACTTGTTGCAGTACAGCCTTCAGGATTTAACTGTGGCAAAAACAGAATCACTTGGAACTAAGTTGTACTAAGGGTTATAGTTTTAGGACTGAAGTAATAATTAGACAAGACTTCATAAAGAATTAAGGGGATAATATATCTAGTTACTAATTATTTAACTACCTCGTTACATTATGCTACGTCAGTAGCATAGTCAAGTGCATCAAAACTTACTAGAGACCAGCATAAAATTAAAATAAATATAATGACTAAATTACCTGACTTCAAAGCTTCTCTCTTCAGCCCCCATGATAGCACATACTCTGTTGATGATCCAAGGTGGAAGATATGCATCCTTAATTTCAATAATATGGCAAAGACCAGAGGAATCTTGCACCATTTCATCCTTACTTGGAAATCCTATAGATGGAGCAGGAACATTTTCTGTCCCTTTCATCTGAATACATTTGACCTGGAAATCAATATTGACAAAGGAATACAATGACTCCAGTTCGAATATGAAGAAATACTCATTAAATACTATGACAATAACAAACATCACTTTTATTGGATGAAACAAAGGAAAAAAAAACTAGGTGATAATTGTAGCCTCCTTTTGTAAAGTACCAATAGACTTACACATCCGTTTAAGCAAAACAAAAGCATCTTTTCAGGGCATTCTCTTTCGTAATTTTAACAAGATCAAGTGAGATCTGCTAGTCTAACAAATTGAACCACACATCATATATTTCTAACACCAACCTTTGGAGAAGAAACAGCTGCATTCTGGAATGGCACTGGCGAATATAATACAGGAACATCCCCGGTAGTCATAAAGCTCAAGGATGACCTGACAAAAACCATGAGAAAATAAGAACTGGGGAAAAAGATATTAAGGAATTATTAAAATTGAACGACAACCTGTGCAATTAGAGTTCCAATGAAAATAAAACCCTAGTTACTGAAAGAATCATCTCCAACCTTCGCAACAAAAAGGGACATCCTCTTACCTATAATTTAATAAAAAATCAAACAAACTGTGTACATTTGCATTTCCACTGAGCGCAAGCAAAGATTCTGGAGTATTATCTATGTCAGAAAAGGAACTCAGGCGACGAGTCTGCATTAATTTAAAAAAGAAAACAATCAGTATTTACAAGCAACAGGGATTCTCAATATTTGCAAGCAGAAGGAAACTTTATTGACTTAAAAGACGTATAGAAAACATTTCCGGTGCACTGAAACATGTCAAGCAAAACTCAGTGACACATCTGATCTAGGGTGGTGAAAATCCACGATTACCATGTCACCCAAAAATATACTTGCTAGAAGTTGAAGTCATAGGCACCTAATGGTGTTAGATGTCAATGCTACGTGAAAGCATTTTTTTAATTTTTATCTTCTAAATTTATATGTTTAAGGACAAAAAGAAAATTCAGGTTTAATCCTTAAGAATAAAAGAACATTTTGAAAAAGGATAGCAAAGATATGATACAAGTTTGAAAACTTGTTATACTTCCAACTGGTGACATACTTCCACTATCATTTTCCAAATTTACTTTCATTTTCAACAACTACACATGTCATTTACAAAATTATAAGTGATATAAATTTAGAAAATGAAAAAAGAAAAAGAAAAACACATTAGGCATAAGCATTTTAAGTTGAACATTTTATTAGATAAAAGAGACCTCTAAAGATCCCTGGAGAATGCCTCAGATTTTTCATATAGGAATGTTTAACAAGCCAACAGTTCAACCCCTCAACAAAGATGTCTTTGCCCACAGAAATAGCACCAATTATTTCAACCTGAATATCTAACAGCAAGCAAAATATGCAGTCCTGCTCAGGGCAGAATTCAGAAAAGACACGAAAAGACTGCTAAAGACAAAACACAGGCTCAAACCTGGCCCAAATTATGCTTTTCAATCTCTGAGAGCTCCACCAGATCTTCGGTAGTGGCTTGCTCCACTTTAGCATTGCAAAGTGGCATGGAGAAACAAACATCCTATACACCATCATTCGCGAAAAGCAAATATTACAAAATGGTAAATGGAACTTTCTTTAGAGTAACATATTAATGATGCTGTATGTTTGAATATAAAACAGGAATCATATTTTTCATTTAGCAGATCATACTTGATTCTCTACTCCTGAAAAGAATAAATGAAGGCCAAAACAGTCATAATTAATCACATAACTGTTGCCTGCTTGTTTGAACTGCTAAAATCTACAACTAAATCAGATTTAATATAAAAATCTCTGAAGCAATAATTTGAAGTAAATGATTATCTAGTGATAGAATTGAATTCCTCGTAGAGATTTCACCAGTGTGGCTTGCCTCATTTTTCAATTCAAATTTTAGCAGTTTAAGTTAGGTTAATCTAACCAGAATCACAACATTTACCAAGTTAGGATTATAGATCAGCATGTATGTTCCAAAATCATCACCCTGGAATTACGAATCGCCACTAAGGAGCTCTTAAAGAAAGCATATAATTTACGACCATTGCAAGGAAAAAAAAGCCTTGAATCAAAATTATAAATGGCTGTAACAACTTTCCAGAGAGTACAAACACTATATAAAAGCTTACTGTACGTCTGTATCATACATGCTCTTTCAGTAATGATCTCAGACTTCTAGTTGACTGGGAGATGTAGGCATTGCATGTGCGTTTGATTCTCCCTGAGCCACAGCCAGCAGTGAACATCACCACAAAGTGTGAAGTGCACACTGCACAATTTTGAATAAAATATGTATCAATTTACAGATTGCAATTAAAAGAAACAACACAATTTTGAGATGGGAGAGAGCAAAAGACTTATGAGATGAAGCCTTTGTAGATAGTTCATATTGATTGCAAAGAACACAATCAGTGGAACTGATCCACATTAATACAAGTTTCATGAAGAGAAAAGTGATCTTATTAACACTCTTTTGCAAATGAAAGAAAGAAATATCTTCTAAATTTAAAACGAGCATAAAATTGGAATGGAACCAGAGAGAGATGCTATGGCGACAAAGTAATGCAGAAAACCTAAAGTGCCATATAGTTCTCAAGTTCTCACGCACCCCAGAGAATTAGGGAAGCAACAGTATTCTGCATATCATGTGCTTAAAAATTACAGCTCACAATTTCACATAGCAAGTATGTATTTATCATTATTGTTTGGGCAAACTGAAAAGGGCATTGGAGAAAAGGGAAAGGATATACTATCTTCTCTTTTGTCAGGGGATTGATTCTTTGCACACCTTGTGCACGAGCACCTGCAGGTGGGGCAACACATGTGTCAGCAGGGGAGCATAAGTGGAACTTCCATCATATGTCCCCAGTCCATCCCACTACTGCCATTGTTAAGCTTGCTTTTCCGTTTTAAAAGCTACTTAAGGTCTCATTCAAAAACATATGGCCCTAGAACCACTGCCTGTAAGTTAAACTTAAGTACCTTTATGTATTGAAGATATAATTAATAGGAACAAACCTCATGCAAAACAAAAGCTGGATAAGGCAGCCGCATCACTGGCATGAGACAATTTAT
>NW_019014470.1:80261-93345 GCF_000150535.2 Carica papaya
AAATGAATCACACAAGAAGCAGCAGCAGCCCTAGTTTTCATGATTAACAGAAACAATTTTCCATTGAGAAAATGAACATAATCCATTGACATTCATAGACATAATTGGTGGAATTTTAGTGGGACCTCTTTTAAGAGACTGCAAGTTACTTGACTTGGAACGCATAAGAGAAATAGACAGAAACATAAGATTTGCGGTACCCATCTGAGTATTTATGCTCTATCCATCTATCTACAATATATTTGAAAACATCAAACAGAATATTTACTTTGATATTCAAGTTCTGCAAACTGCAACCCATACAACGAAACCCCCATGCACCCAGAACAAAAGAAAAAACCCTATCTTCAATCACTAACAAGATAAACATCATAAAAAATTTACGAAAACAAACCCCAATAAATGTAACCCATAACTAACTGACTTTGCTACATTGCTACACGATATAGACTGAAAATTGAAAATGAAAAAAACTAGGGATTCATTTCCACATGTCAAATCCAAATCATACGACCGCTATGACCAGAACTTTTAGCAGATCTCCTACCTCCGCATGAACCTTTTTCCGAAGAGAAGCATCGATGGATAAGCCGAGAAAATCCTCAGTCTGCCATAATCGAATAACCAGAATCGTATGGTTTCGAATCGATATGCGGCTTTTTGGCGGGTGGGCGGGGCGGGCGAGAGAAAGAGGAAAGGAAGGGGAAGAGAGGGGAGTGAGGAAGTGGGAAATAAAGTGGGAATGTGGAACTTTCGAGTTTCATTTGAACATTTTGGTTTCCCTCCTGCCACTGACGGCGTTAGTCTGGGCCGTGTACCAATATTAAATATTTGCTTTATTAAAAAAAAAAAAAAAATTTGCTTTTTAATTGTGCAAATATAGTTGTCGAATGGGCTGTGTAGTGAGCGAGCCGACACGTGTCTCGGACTTTTAGATTTAAATAAAATTACAATTTAAAATTTAGTAATTAATTATCATATAATAAATTACGATTAATTTATAATTTATAATTTAATATTATTAATAATTTAATTTATTGATATATTAATAGAATAATACTGATTAATTTGAATTAAGTCTTAATAAATTTATTATATTTTTAAATAAAATAAAAAATTTATAATAATTAATTTTATTAATTATATTAAATATAACAAATTAAAAATCTTAACTTCTTTTTTGCACTAAAAAAATAGCATGTGGTCCAAATTGTGAATTCTCATACTCAAGCAAGTAAGTTGAGGCATTAACCATCCCAACAATTTTGTAGGTCCATTTTGATTAATTCCAAATTAATACACGACCCATATACATGTACATATATTCTTTATATAATATAGAGTTATTTTTTAATTTTTTATAAATTTATAAATATCGAATTAGATATCAGTGAAATTATATTGAGTATTTTAAATATTTAATTTGGATAAGTTCATTTATAAAATTTACTTTTATTCGTTTATAGTTTGATCAAATATGATATCAAATATAAATAATTATATTGAATTTAATTGATTAAAACCCGACTATTTTAGTCATTTATTGTCAAAACTTACTTAGATGGTATTCGATAAAATAGATAGAATGTGTTTGTATGTGTTGTAATAACCAGACCCAAGAGAGAAGAGAGAGCCCAGGGCCAAGGTTGAAAAAAAAAAAAAAAAAATCCTTAATAGAAAAAGGGGACATGGGCGGTGAAGGAGGAGAAGAAAGAGAAAAAACAGAGCATGGTGTGCGGCACACGCAGCTAGTAAAAAGGGCGCGCGGAGCGCACTGCCGAATAAGAATAAGGAGGAAGGAAGCATCACACGCTGCCGAAAAAGCAAAGTGCGCGCGATGCTGAGCACGCTGTGCGCGGGGCCAGATATGCAACGCCCGGCGCGCGTTGTTGAAGAAGAAGAACAAAACACGTGTTGGGTGGACCTGATCCGCGTGAGGCAGATCGCGACTTGGTGTTCCGAATACGTTCAAAGATCTATGCGAGGCTAAAAATCAAGGAACCGGAGAGAGAGAGAGACTGAAATCGCACTCTTTTGAGTAGAAAGCCCGAATTCAACACTGATTTTGGTAAATTTTCTTCCACGTTATATTTGGTTATTACCTTAAATTAAATCTTTAATCATGTGTATGAAATTTTTAGAAAAATTGGGAACAGAAATCTGAAAAATGAGCCTGACTGTATAGAACTAAAGTTGTCCGAAAGCTTTCTGATTTTTTCTTTTGTTGGAGATTCTGGTAAGAATTAAGTTAATTTTCATTTGAATATTTCATATTTTCATAAAATAATTTATTAACTTCAAAATAATTAATTTAAAAGTTTGATGGATGATTTAAGTTTTGTTCGAGAATGTGTTTTGCAAAGTTTCATATATATTTGAGTGAATAATGTAATGAGCTCCGATGTTGTATAGGGTATATGCATAATAACATATATACATATATGTTGTGCGTGAATTAATAGGTAAATATGTAGTTATACATAGGCTGCTGTTTGTTTAATGTATAAGATTTCATATATAAAAATTAGATGGATTATAAGGTGTTCCTATATATGTAGCTATATATATATATATGATTATGTAATATGTGTTTACATGTATATATACTAATAGAAACGAAGTTGTACGAAAATGTAAATAAATATATATATATATGTATGTATGTTAGTATAAGCGTAAATAGTCATACGCATTGAATCTGTATGTGTGCAAGTGTAAAATAATGTTGGTAGTTATGTAGGTGTAGAAACTGCTTATATGCAGATTTAAAGTAGGAATATAGACGTATGTATTTTGTATAGGTATAAGTGATTTATGTATGTTAAATCATAATTAGATAAAATATGTATATTGTAAGAAAATATATATAGATATATATATATATATTTAGAATAGGTTTATGGTTAAATATAATGGTACCAAGATAAATTTAAGTAAGTAATGTGTGCAGATATGGATTGCGATGGCTTGTTGCTTACGTAGTATGTTGGGTATATGTTTAATATGATTTAAACTATATATGTTAGACATACATGTATGCATGTGATTGTTTACTCAAATGGTTTTGTGTGTGTTTGATATACACATAAATTTATTGTTATGTATACTCGTTATGGGTGTAATGAGTGCACATCTCAGTTGTATAAATAGATATGTGTAAGTAATGAAATTGGTTGTTGGCAGTGTGTGTGAGAATATAAATTAATACTATTGTTGAATGTGAATTTTTCTTCAAAAATATAAATATAATATTTAGTTAGAAAAAGAATAAAGTATAAAACATGTTTGAGTTTATGAAATTGGGATATGAATTATAATAATCTTTGAATAAAAAAAAGGTTATCGGGTATCATGAGAGAAAGTGTACAGACTTGATACATAGGGTGAACCCTACCGCAGATATGTCATTGGTCATACAGGACTAGAAAGTCTCATATCGGACGGGATTGAGAATTGGTTTGATCATGCTCATACCAGACGGGGTATTGAGACGGTCTATAATTGTGACACCGATTACCAAATAAGGTATTGGGACAGGCGATGAATTATAAAAGAAATATTATACACCCGTGTGTAATGGGAATCCCTATAGGGCCCCAGTGATACCGGTAAGAGAAATGATAGTATGCGATGGAAATGGAAATGATAAGCAACCCTGGTTTCGGTGAAATAGTAGGGAACCCAAAGGTTGTATTTATTGAGATGTATGTTGATTGTACTTTTCACGGTGTTTCTAATGATTTCTTAATATTATATATATGAATGATTGCTTGTAAGAGAAAGGAATAGATATCTTTTTCAGTAAAAGGAAATGGAACAATGATATGAATGTTGTTTACTTTTGATTTTACTCAATAAAATTTACATTGATTTTATTAAACCTGTATGAATGTGTGTTTGCATACCTCTACTTTGAACACTACTTTATTCTTACTAAATTCGTGAAGCTCACACCAATTCAAACCCCCCAGTGCAAATTAGTTCAGTTTAGGAGGGAGTTCAATATCAAAAGAAGACTTTGAAGAATATTTTAGCTACTTTAGACATTTATTATAAAGTAAATATGAATGTATTTTTGTGATGTGATTCCGATCGTTGTAATCTAATAAATTGTGACTCTATACAAGGGATGTATTTTTAATTTATAAAGATTAGTATGATGTTGCGTAAAAATTTATCAAGTTTATATGTGAGTTGAGGCCCTTTCCGCTTTAGAGAAAGCGGGTGGTTATAATTGGTATTAGAGCCACATTCCTCGGAACCATTTCTTATATCATGAGATGTAGGGTTATTATGAGGTTTAAAGTCAAAAAAAATTAGGTGACATACACCTTAAAAAAAAAAATTGAAACTTCCTCCGAAAACATGGGAAAGTAGAATTATAAGTTTAAAATTTTGGGGAGATGGGAGTTGCATGAGTTGGAATGTGATAAATCTAGCAAATAAGAGGTTTGGGTTCCACTCCAAAGCCAATTGGGAGAGGTGAATATGTAAAACTGTTGGAGCTTACACTTCCATCGAAAAGTTGATCCAATAAAAGCAAATAATAAAATAAAATTTTGGGAGGGAATTAAATTTCCCTTCGAGTTTGGAAAAGGGATCTTTAAAGGGGGGAGACACCCCTAAAGCAAGAGAAAATTTTATAAGAAGAAATAAATTCCCCAAACAAAAAAAAAAAGGGCAAAAGAGTTTATTATTGTTGATTGTGTCATGACCTACATTAAGAACATTAAATAATAAAGAACTTTGAAGTTTGGACCATTCTTTTGTCTTAGAAAGCCCCAATATAATCTCAATTACTTAATTACTTGTCTTGTGGATATTATTGGGTTTTCATAATAGATGGTATTTTAACAAAGCGAGACAACCTTTAGCCTCCTATTTCCTTTATAATATATGGTATTTTAACAAGGCGAGACAACCTTTAGCCTCCTATTTCCTTTATCAGTACTTTTGCAAACACTTAGGTTATTGATGCTCTAATACCACTATCTCTAGCAATAGATATTATTATTTGGTTAATAGATAATTTACATTCAATCCATTCCTTACAAGTAGACTCATAAGCAATATTTTGAAAGACCAAATAAGTGTTCGATATTTGAATGCCTTTTATAACTCCCCATGAAATTTCCTTTAGGAATAATGAATATCTTGCTTGTTCCGAATTCCCATCGAAGTTCTCAATGCAACCCATATACCTCATGGATGAAAGCATATTGGGAGATGAAATAAATCATGTGCTTAGTAAAAATATATATATAAATGAGACAAAGTACACCTTATTAGTATTCTTATTCTTGAAAGTCCATATTCTTCCTAAATTAAGTTTTAAGGAAGAAGATGATGTCATAGGGACACGATGACCCTAAATCATTGATAATATAAGAATAAATCTAGAATATAATTCTTTTATGCTAGTAGGGAACACAAAAATAGATGCAACATACCAAGATAAACCCTTAAAGCCAACACTATCAGAGTGGGCATAGTGGAAGTGTGTTGTAGACCCATGAACCATAACGCATGAAAGCTTTCTTTTGAATGGACAAAGAGAAATTATTGATGGGATAAACATAAGATTTATGCCCTAAGACTATACTTATGAATGATCACACAAAAACTGTGAAAACCAAAAGGGTATAATACCTTACCTCGAAAGAATAAAAAAATAAACTTTTCTCATTAGTAGCAAGACTATTAAATGACCTCTCGTATAAGAAACTCATAATGACTGTCAATAATGACTATAGATTCTATAAATCACCAAGTACACTCAAAAAGGCTTTAGGAAAAATTAATCGAGTTTTGAAGCAAAAAAAGGGGGTGACAATCGTAGATTCAATACCCTATAAGATTGACATCTGATTAGGACATACAATAAAAAGAGAACCCTACCGAAAGTAAAATTTTTAAACATAGTACGATTATTAGTAAAACCCATATGACTTGAATTAAGAATTAACTCAACCAAACCTTTGTTTGCTAGTAGCCATAACAACTTGTTCTCAATACATAATTAAACATTTTAACAAAAAGGTACATTTGACTGGAAACTCTTACTAAATAACATTGTCCCTCCTAAATTAAATTCTGAAAGAGAGAGTATCTCTGGCAATATGTTCTAACAATAAAATTCTTAGTGCGAATAGATCGTATATTGTCTCCTCATTCTGAAATTGGAACGTGAAATTTGTACATTATACAAATACATCAAATAGACCCTTAAGATAGGCACTCCTAAATTAAAATTTAAACACATGAAATAATGTTTTTTTTTAAATCAACAAATAACAAATGAGAATATGACAAACCCATGAATCATACCTCAGGGTCATGCCTAAGAGTAATCACTTACAACTTTTGGAAGCAAGGGTGTAGTACATAACCCTAGGAAGATTGGAATAGGTAGATAATGTAATCAATCTTAGCTAACCCATTATGTGATCCTTCTATCAAATACTCCTAATGATTTTATATAAGAAATATAAATTCTATAATTGCTTACATAAAAAAAAAGGAAGCTTCGATACTATAATATTTTCAAAATCTCCAAGGGTAATTTTCGAATGTCATAAAACAAATGATTTTCACTTAAGGATAAAAACCTTGAGAGAATGTAAACATACTATAGTGTTGGGATTATTTAGATAATTAAGAACTCATTCTTGTGAGGAATAAAGAATGCATGATTTATTAAGAGACTCTTTAGAATAATGACCAAACATGTCACGATACTCCCAATGCTAAATAGTAATGACAATCACTCGAGTTGTTATTGGGAGACATTAGACAATTATGAAATTGAGAAACCCAACATAAACTAGAATGATATTCCTTCATACATATAAAATATGATCACACTCCCATTCTATTGAATAAGCTATTGGGAAGTTAGAACGCTTAATAATTCACAAACCTTTGGTAAGATCAAATTTGGAGGACCAAATTTTTCTAATGAGGAGAGATTGTAATAACTAGGCCCAAGGGAGATAAGGGAGCCTAGCTAGATCGGAAAAAAAAAACCCTAGCAAAACGGGGGACAGGGGCGATGAAGAAGAAAAAGAAGAAGAAGAAGGAGAATAATGCGAAAGAAAGAAGCATGGCACGTAGCACATGCAGTCGAAAAAGAGGACGTCAGGCACGCGGTGTTGGGCACGCAGTGCGCACTGCTAAAGAATAATAATAATAATAATAATAATAATAATAATAATGAGGAGGAAGAGGATGAGGAAGGAAGCATCGCATGCGGTTGGAAAGGCAGAGTGCGTGCGGTGTCGGACGTGTGGCGCGCAGTGCTGGGTGCATGGCGTACGGCATGCTGGGTCGAGTGTGCAATGCGCTGTGCTGGGCACACATTGTGTGGTCCATGTTGCTGAAGTAGAAAAAGAAAAACACGTGTTGGGTGGACCTGATCCATGTGAGGCAAACCACGACGCAGCATTCTGGATTTGTTCAAAGATCCATGCGAGGCCAAAAATTAAGGAACTAGAGAGAGAGACCGAAACTGCACTCTTTTCGGTAGAAAGCTCGAACTCGACACCGATTTTGGTAAATTCTCTTCTACCTTACATTCGGTTATTACCTTAAATTAAATTCTTAACCATGTGTATGAAATTTTTAGGAAAATTGAGAATAAAAAACTGAAAAGGGAGTCGACTGTATGGAACCAAATTTGTCCGAAAGCTTTCTAATTTTTTATTTCGTTGAAGATTCTGGTAAGAATTAAGTTAGTTTTCATTCAAAAATTTTATGTTTCCATAAAATGATTTATTGATTTTTAAATGATTAATTTAAAAGTTTGATGGATGATTTAAGTTTTATTTGGGAATGTGTTTTGCAAAGTTTCATATACATGTGAGTGAATGCATATTGAGTTCCAATGTTGTATAGGGTATATGTACAATAACATGGATACAGACATATTGTGCCGGAATGAATAGGTAAAGATGTAGTTATACATAGGCTGCTATTGTTTAACGTATAGAATTCTATGTATAAAAATTAGATGGATTATAGGGTGTGCCTACATATGTAGCTATATATATATGGTTATGTAATATGTGTTTACATGTATATATACTGATCTATACGAAGTTGTACGAAAATGTAAATAATATATAGATGTACATTGGTATGAGCGTAAATAGTCCTACACATAGAATTCGTATGTGTACAGGTGTAAAATAATGTAGGTAGTTATGTAGGTGTAAAACTACTTATATGTCGATTTAAAATAGAAATATAGATGCATGTATTTTATATGGGTATAAGTGGTTTATGTATGTTAAATCATAATTAGAAGAAATATGTATATTGTAAGAAAGTATATATATATATATACACAATTAGAATAGGTTTATAGTTAAATATAATAGTAAAAAGATAAATTTAAGTAAGCAATGTGTGCAGATATGGATTGCGGTGGCTTGTTGCTTATGCAGTATGTTGAGTATATGTTTAATACGATATAAACTGTATATGTTGGACATACATATATGCATGTGACTATTTGCTCAAATAATTTTGTGCGTGTGTGTTTGATATACACATAAATTCGTTGTTATATACACTCGTTATGGGTAGAATGAGTGTGCATCTCAATTATGTAGATAGGTGTATGAAAGTGATGAAATTGGTTGTTGACAGTGCGTGTGAGAATATAAATTAATACCATTGTTGAATATGAATTTTTTTTCAAATATATAAATCTAATATTTGGGTAGAAAAAGAATAAAATATAAAAAAAATTGAGTTTCTGAAATTGAGATATGAAATAGAAATAATCTTTAAAGAAAAAAAAAAGCTTATTGAGTATCATGAGAGAGAATGTACGGACTTGATACATTGAGTAAATCATATTGCGGATGTGTCCTCAGTTGTACAGGACTAGAAAGTCCCATACTGGACGGGGTTGGAAATTAGTTTGATTACGCTCATATCGGATGGGGTATTGATACAGTCTGTAATTGTAGCGCCCATTATCAGATGGGGTATAGGGACAGTCAATGAACTGTAAGAGAAATATTGTACATCCGCGTATAGTGGGAATTCCTATGGGCTCTCAATGATATTGGTAAGGAAAATGATAATATGTGATAGAAATGGAAATGATAAGCAACCTTGGTTTCGGTGAAATGACAATATATGATGAAAATGGAAATGATAAGCAACCTTGATTTTGGTGAAATGGTAAGAAACCCAAAAGTTGCATTTATTGATATGCATGTTGACTGTACTTTTCACGGTGTTTCTAACGATTTATTAATGTTATGCATGTAGATGATTGCTAGTAAAAGAAATGAATAGAGATATTTTTCAGTAAAAGGAAAATGGACGATGGTATGAGTGTTGTTCAACTTTGGATTTTACTTGATAAAATTTGTATTGGTTTTATTAAACCTATATAAATGTATGTTTGCATATCTTTATTGTGAACACAACTTTATTCTTACTGTGTCCGTGAAGCTCACCCCCAATTTACACCCCCCGATGAAAATTAGTTCAGATCAGGAGGGATTTCAATATTAAAGAAAAATTTCGAAGAATCTTTTAGCTACTTTGAACATTTATTGTAAAATATATCTAAATGTATTCTTGTGATGTGATTTCGAAAAATTCTTGTGAGCCTCATGAATTGTGACTCCGTACAAGAGATCTATTGTTGATTTATATAAATTAACATGATATTGCGCAAAAATTTATCAGGTTTGTGTGTGAAGTAACGCACCTTTTTCTCTAGAGAAAGCGGGTCATTACATATGTCTATATATATATGTGTATGTATAAGTATCCATACATTTATTTATTATTTTATATTGCATATGTAGTAGTTGTTTGTCTCTTTTAATTGAATTTCTCATTCCGAAAATTTTGTAAAAATTAATACTTCGATATGTCTCTTCAAGAAGTATAAAATAAGTTTGGTTGGATATATCTTTTAATAAAAATAATAAATACGATCAATGTGATATATATTTTAAAATGTAACTACATATTAATACAAATAAAAAATAAAATAATATACTTGTAATATAAAAAAATTGATCATTTTATATCAAATATAATTATCACTAAATAACTTCAAATTTATTATATTCTAAGTACAAGTTTATTTCAAACAATAATAATAAAGAAAATAAACACTCTTCTAAAACTTGTGCCACGTGCGAGCATAAATGTCTTCGCATAAGCCATGATATTGATTAGGCAACGAACTAGTTAGATTTGGATCGCCATGGTTGACTCTAACATCATTACCATCATCATTTGATTCCATATCAAGTGCTCCACTTAATTTCGATAGAGAAGAAGAAGATTCATCTGATATTTTTTTACCTGTTAGTTGTTGCACAAGTTCTCTAAATTTTGTTGGCGAGACGTGAATAATCTTTGGTGATCTCAGGTGTATGATCACTGGAGAACGATTTTGTTTAGGAAGAAAACTCTTCAATTTTGAGGATCGATCGATCTCCAAAGAGGTAGGTCTTGGACCTTTTAGTGCTTGCCTTTTTACGGAAACCTCCATCTTATTTTGTAAAGTATAATAACTAAACAAAATAGAAATAAAAATAAACAACTAAATTAATAACACTAATGTTCGACAACAATCGAACATAAACTTATTCAAAAATATCGAGAGTAAATACACAAAAAAACTTTTTTTTTTATAGATTTTCCAAATCGAAAAAATCACTTAGTTTCAGTATAGAATGCTGATACAAAAATGAATTTGATTGAGAGATTCTTTGAATTTCAAAGCTGGGAAGCTCCTGCAATCATATATATTTGTGGGTGTATGTATAGTGTAAGGAGAGACAGTCTATAGCATATTTATCAATTGGAGTTGGTAGGAAATGTCCATAAAAAAAAACTTGGTCTGCTTTTGAATTAGTCTTTCTATTTTGTTGATGTGTTTGGTTCAAAAATGGCATGAATTGCCGGCTGCTTGTGTAAATTAATGGGTTTTTTTTTGTTTTTTAATAATTAAGTGAATTAATCAAACAAAAGTATTAGGACGAATTTCTCCGTCAAGGTCAAAGTCAACTGTAATCGTCGTGAATTTTATGAGAATATCCAATAATGCCTTGAAAAAATTTTCTGATCATGTCAACTTATGTCTGTTCTCTTGTATAGAAGATTTAGTATGTTTATATTATTTAATTTGATTAATCTTGCCGAATCAACATTAAATTTAATTATGAAAACAACGTTATATGAAAGTTTGATATAATTTAATTGACTCATATGTTATCATCATTTTTGTACTAACATTTTATATTAAGAGTTACGCGTGACACAATTTTTTTTTATTATATTTTAAAAATATATTTATAATAAAAAATAAAATGTGAAATATTATTTGAAACAATAAAAAAAAATTAAATATGATTTTTATAGGTTTGAAATAAAAAAAAAATAACTTTTACAAACTAATTTTTAAAAATTTATAAATTCAAAAAATTTATATTTTTTTAACGATAATATTCTATATAAATATTTTTATTAAAATAGTAAATAATTTTAGAGTAAATGCATTTTTAATCAGTAATTATTTTAATGATATTTTTAAAATTTATAATACAAGTTATAACTAGTTTAAATACTAATTAAATACGAGTGAACCTCATTTTAATGTAATGCCCCTAGGTGCTTCATATGCACACATTATACTCGAACTCCCTACTCATGAATTCGTCAAAAACTAACCATTCTCTACGCAGTATAATCATCAAGTCTATATAACGAAATCTTTACAACTCGTTTTACAATTCAACCATATCAATGTAGCAAATGAAAAAGAACCAAAAAAAATTTATATTTACTACAAAGACATAAAATGAATGAATATTTCGTATAATTTAACATACATCCAGCTTCCTGTTAATTCACTTCTCCTAAGTATGGTTCCACTGGCTGGGGTTTTGATTATGTCTTATGTCCTACTGCATATATAAATGACATACAATGAGCATACTCTAACCCAGTAAAATAAATTCAAGACTCAAATAAAGTATGGAAATACATTTAAACTTCTAGCCCAGTGCTAAGTCTACACCTACATCCTAATGTCTCTCTCGTCATTTTCTCTTTTTGTAACCCTATTTTATCACTCATTGGTTTACTCTACAACCAACCCGAGCCCTTGTCAATATTACTACCACTTGCCAACCCACTCATCCATACACTTACTGGACACCTATTGCACTTACCAACTCCCTACACCAACTCCTTCATCATTCCACACACTAAGAAAACCCTTAATATCTCATTTTACCTAAAAATCTCACACCACAAAGAGCATTCCTATAATGGCATAGTCAAAATAGAAACATAATATCTTTGTTGCACACATAAGGACCTTTATTTGGCCATATATACACCTACTCTAGTCCTAGCCATTTTCAACCCTATGCCACCCACCCATATATACCTCAAATAACAATACTGCCCCCAACTATCACACGCTCCTTTAGCACTACCGGCCTTAACTTTGTCACACACTCACCAACCTTAATCCAGCCACACACATAACCCGACCTTAACCAACCACACACACACACTCATCGGCCTTAATCAGCCACATACACACCCTCGTCAGCCTTAATTTCTACCACACACACTCACCGACTTCAATCAGCCACACACACACCAGCAGTATACATACACTACCCAACTCCAACAAAACATCACCATAAAATACACAATACACACACATCTACCATCCTCAGCTCGGCCACATACACAATCAGCCAATAACATTAGTATCGGCGCCACAACCTCCTATCTGTCATCACCAATATCAGCACACCAACATTCACCTCCACCGGTACCAATATCGGCACCTCAGAGTGTCCAACCAGTAAAATTGCCCAAATTCCGCTATACAACTCAACCTAAATCCATTTCGGTCGATTCCCTTCCTTCTCTCTCACTTCCACTCGGTTCACTCACCATTCCTCATATCTCTACTTCCTAACAACTTGAAATCCTCCATTAAGCAACCTGAACAGAAATTCAAACCATGTCACCATAACAATGTTGGAGCATTCGAATTTATTTACCTCTAGCCTCCATCTTCTCC